>JAFBJT010106013.1:25505-40478 GCA_016785325.1 Chascanopsetta lugubris | reverse complement strand
TTTTGATTTGTTTGTCTGTGTGTGTGTGTATATGAAATAGTATATTTTTATTTTTGTGTGTATGTGGGCTTCTATATGTATGGATCTGTGTGTGTGTGTCTATGTGCATTTCTATATGTGTGTGTGTGTGTATGAAATAGTATATTTATATTTTTATTTTTGAGTGTGTATGTGGGCTTCTATATATGTGTCTGTATGTGTTGGTCTATATGTGTGTGTGTGTGTGTGTGTGTGTGTCTATGTGCATTTCTATATGTGTGTGAGTGTGTGTGTATGTATGAAATAGTATATTTTTATTTTTGAATGTGTATGTGGGTTTCTCTATATGTGTCTGTATGTGTGGGTCTATGTGTGTGTGTGTGTGTCTATGTGCATTTCTATGTGTGTGTGTGTGTGTATGTATGAAATAGTATATTTTTGTTTTTGTGTGTGTATGTGGGCTTCTATATGTGTGTCTGTATGTGTGGGTCTGTGTGTGTGTGTGTGTGTGTGTCTATGTGCATTTCTATATGTGTGTCTGTGTGTCTGTGTCTGTGGATACGGTGTGTGTCTCTATGTGTCTATATGTGTGTTTTTGTATGTGTCTGTGTCGGTATGTGTCTTTGTGTTTGTCTATATACGTCTGTGTTTCATATATTGTGTGTCTTTGTGTGTCCTTTATATGTGTGTCTGAGTGTGTCTATGTGTGTGTCTTAGTCTGTTTATATGTGTATCTGTGTGTGTCTATGTGTGTCTGTGCCTATGTGTGTATCTGAGTGTGTCTATATATGTGTCTATGTGTGTATCTGTGTGTCTGTATGTGTATCTATGTGTATCTGTGTGTATCTGATTGTGTCTATATATGTGTCTATGTGTGTATCTGTGTGTCTGTATGTGTATCTATGTGTATCTGTGTGTATCTGATTGTGTATATATATGTGTCTATGTGTGTATGGGTGTGTCTATGTGTGTCTATATATACACATATATATATATATGTGTGTTTGTGTGTGTGTGTCTAAATGTGTGTGTGTGTGTGTGTGTGGTATGATATTAAGTAAGATATTAAAATGAACTCATAATGATGTCATACAACAGTGTACATCTTTAAAAAGAGCATTAAAAAGAGAGAGAGAGACGGATCAAGAAAGAGAGACACACAGGGAGGAAGGGAAGGAGAGAGAGACAGGCAGACAGACAGAGACAATGAGAACTCTGGTTTGCAAGAAAGGAGCGAGGGTTTGAGAGAGAGAGAGACCACTTTGCATTTTGCAAAAATACTAACAAAAAAACTCTGAAATTGTTGTATCAGCATATTGGAAAATATTTTTGCCGCCTGTGACAACTGTATTTTCAAATAAATATGCATATATATATTCGAAATCAGTCCTGTCTCACCTGCAGCAGTGAGGTTCATTTGGCTCAGAGAGGTCAGAGGTCAGAGGTCACTCTCTCCTTCCAGGGCTCCGACACAGAGTCTGAAGCAACTGACCCTTACAGCTGTTTTTGAGAAGCAAGTACCGAAACAAGTCCACTATATATATATATATATATATATATATATTTCTATATATATATATCGCTTTAGAAACATTTTACAGCAACTGGACACAAAATATGATCTCCTCTCGACATAAAGAACAATAATGACATTTTTTGTAATGAAAAGTACTGTAATACACATTGGTACCAGTACTGGTACCTACGTTTTAAACTAGTACTGTGTGGCCACACATGTCCTGTTATTGTCTGTCGATACTTTTGGTAAGTGCTTATCCATCGCTGCTTTTAGGGCTTTCCAGCTGTTGCAGATATTGTAACATAAGTGTGGAGTTGTACCTTTTTTGCCTTTAGGGGACTTTATTGCAGATATATATTTGTATAGTTTGTTGCATGAACAGATCGAGTTAATTGTTATGTTTTAACATAAAATAGTCACATTTTTGGCAAAACCATGGACAGATGTGATCTCCCTCTTTCTGTATTGAATCTGTCGTCATCAATGTGGCAACTATACTTAGTCTACACATCATGTCAAGACTATTTACAGATTTCCAGTTTTGTTTGTATATTATCATTAAAAAAGCTGGCGGTAACAATTGTTGTGCTTTGTCCTCAATCCAAAGGGATAAACTATGATTTACACCTTTTACACCACTGAAAGAAGCAACTTGGAGCGACATTTGAAAACAGCACATCCAAAATTCAATGAAAGTTATTCGCCTGGCAGCGAACTCGGAGAGAGAAAATCATCTGTGTGGGTGACTTGGTATATCATCGTAAAAGTGGCTCTCCCCTTGACTTTGCTCTGCCAATGTGGCTCCTGTGACAAAATAGTGCGGATCACTGCTCTAGATCACAGTAATGGATGAGAGGGAGAAAAGCAGCCAGCTGCAGGGTCCAGACGCCAGACATTTCACTAGTGGCAGGTCCCCGATGAAGTGTGTCCATATAGCACAGATTGTTGTCTTTGATACATACTAATGCCTTTGATCACTTCTATTCACTGATTGTATAAAAACATTTACTTTGTCACACTCAAGTCAATACAGAATGTAGTAAGGGGATACTTCAAATGTAAACTACGGTTATAATGTATGATGGAGGGAAAATATTGGTAATTTACACGCTACTGAAGGGAGGTCCAATACATCAAATTAACTTTGTAAAACATATTTTGGAGTTATGGAACCTTAGATTCCCAAACGAATCCATTTTTGCTGCTGTGACTGTCGAGTGGTGTGTTTGCTGTTATTTGTGACACTGCTTGAGTGTCTGGCCCCCTAGGATCTCACACATGGTTAGAATATTCGCCAAAGCAAATGCCTGTCACAGTCTAAACATGTAATGCACAGAAAATGGGAAAACATAAGGGCAGATCATCATGGATAATAAATTGTGCAAGAAAATAATCAGTTTTCAGCCTGAACGCTACATGTTTTTTCCGTCTTTCTAGATACATTGAGTCGTGGGTTGGACTGCAAACCCTGGGAGACGTTGATCTCGAGCTCTACACGGGTTTAGAAAGGCTGTAAGTACTGTCCTTTTGCAAGTTTCTTTTTACTGTGAATATTGATATTCACCCATAGTCTATAATGTAATGTCTCAATCCCCTTCTTAAAAAAGATCTTCACAGAAAAAAATGTCTTTCCACGATAGTGCTTAAATTTGTTTTGATTTCAAATGTTATCTGTCAAACAAGTGATGTCATCGTTTTCTTTTTCATTTGTTCTGTCTTTCTTCCACCTCTCTCTCCTGCTCTGTTTGTGTCTATCTCTCTGTCTGTATTCATTAAAGCACTATTACGAGGAGCAACCTGCATACAATTCATACTCGTGCGTTCTCAAAGAATCCTCATCTTCGTTATATGTGAGTACACACACACACACACACACACAGTGGACACACAGTGGACCTGGGCCAGGCCTCCCCTTACTCACAGAGGAAAGAGAACTGTAACAACATTGTCTGATGAATTATCTTGAGAACAGTTGGAACAAAAAGTTACAGTGTTTAACTGAGGCTGCAAAATGACTAATGTCACTCCCCCAGAATAGTGAGGAAGTTGCACTGATATGGCTGCTGAGATGTTTTTATGCCCTGATGAAAACGTGATCTCTGGTGCCTTGCAGAGGAACTGTTGTCCGAACATCTATGTGTATAAGGCAGCTGTGGATTAGGGTTTTAGAGAGGTGGTTCTCTGACGAGAAGGTCAGTGGTTTAACCCTGTCCTCTCCATACCAAAGAGTCCAAAGAGGGGAGGATACTGGAGCTCACTTCCTCCCCATGGTCTCACTTCAAGTCTGGGCACTTGTATCAAATTCAAAAAAGCTTTGCATCATTGCAATTTAATAATCCCATTAGATAAATTGAGACATACCAAGTGTACCTTTATTCTCAATGATGTCAGAGTACAGCCAATGACGATCTTCATTTCATGAACTGTTTAGATAAAGCCAATCATGACTCTCATGCACACTGGAGATGTATTAGAAAGAGATGCATGTTCCTTTGCTTTCAAAGCCATTTTGTTTAGTGATTAACTCAAACTTAGTCATCTGATCTTTCTTTATAACCAGTACTCACACGGTATCATGTCAGCTATATGCTTGTAAACAGTGAAAGCTGAATATCCTTTTTGAAATGGCTTCCAACTAGTCTGAGGCTGAAGAGACAGCTTCTGATTTGTGAATATGAGCTGTACAAATAAGATTTGATAAACATTATTGTTATTGTTAACTGTTGTTTTGATGGATACCACTGGCAGACGAGTCATTTATTAGCACAACATCTCTAAAACCTTCCTATTTCTCCTTCTTCCTCAGAAACCTGTCCAAGAATCCCATGTTGACCACATTATCCTGGCAGATCTTTGAAAATCTGCAGCTCTTGGAACTGTAAGTTGAACTTTCTTGACACAGTTTTAACGACCTTTGATAAAAAGTTATTAGTAGGTGAAAAGTTAGGCTTAATAGTAGACACACACCCATTTATCTCAAATGTTTCCTGCACATGAAAATATTCAAATTATATTCCATTACCATCCCCTTCATGGAAATCATGGAATTGTTGGTAAAAATGCCTGTTGCCTGGTCGCTCACAAGTGGGACCAATGGGATGGATGCTGTTACTTTA
This sequence comes from Chascanopsetta lugubris, assembly GCA_016785325.1. Classification (NCBI taxonomy): domain Eukaryota; kingdom Metazoa; phylum Chordata; class Actinopteri; order Pleuronectiformes; family Bothidae; genus Chascanopsetta; species Chascanopsetta lugubris. Next base: position 35,864 of record JAFBJT010106013.1, on the reverse strand, counting down.
TTTATATATCAATGTTACTTTATTTCCACAAAGTATAACATTGTGTAACATGTGTTGAAACATTTGTATTGTACATTTATTGTAACATTTGAACTTGTACTTTAGTGCAATATTTATTGTAACATTGTGACTGTGACATGTTAGTGCCAAATATAATCACAAATAATTGGTAATGGTAGTTTCACAGGAAAGTGCATAATTTGTTTGAACATCAGTATTTTGAACTAGAATCAGTCAGGCCTACTATTCTAGCAGACATATTGAACATGAAAGTAAAATGTACATTAGAGGACTGTGATTTACAGACTACAATGAACAATGAATGATCTGAACATTGATGTCAGAACTACTGTCACACATTATGTCTTGACTCAACTGACCATCTCTCCCAAATCATTTACAGGCCGTTACACTGCCTCGTCACACTTGAACAAATGTGTATGTTTTTGACCTTTTCAGCCCTTTGTATTCACTGTTATTTCCTTTACTATTGTCCATTGAACACCTTGAAGCACTCAATGTGCATTGCATTTTTCACATGCACATGTAGTGCGTGTCACAATGACACAATGACTCTCACATCTCAGGATTTGTTTTTTCCCGTGTTAATTGGCCAGTGATAGTCTTTGTCATATCTCCCCCGTTCTTGTAGCGAGTAGAGATCTCCTTCTCCGTGGCTTAGTGGTTTTGTACCAAACTTTTGCAGAAGAAACTGTGCCACTACCCATGAGAAGGATGAGCAGTTTCCTCCAATAACATCTCTGCAGAAAATATGGCTGATTACAAGTGCGCTGTTGAGAGACCAATCAAAGATGGGCCACCATCCCTTTTTAGACCTGACTGTGATACTGTCTCTTGAAACTTGTTGGTCATACTTCTCCCTTGTGAACATTGTCCCAGAATAGTTCTCTCTGTTCGTTGCCACAGTGACAATATTATTGACCTTCCAACGAACAAGCAGCTTCTCTCCTAGTGTGAGAACCTCAGTGGCGACTGCATGAATTTGGGTTTTGGTGTGAAGGGAAAATAGATGTCATGTCATCTCATCTTGTACCTCTTATCCAGTCATCTGAGTCACAGGGTATTTCTACCAGTATGCATAGGGCCTTTTTTGGGGGATCAGTGTCGGGGCCAGTGACACACTTGTCCCACAGCTCCCAAAGCCCATCATTGTCAGCTCATCCAGGAGTGCAAGCTTGTCATGGTAGAATTTACGACCTTGAGGTACCTTACCGTGCTCTGCGAGACCAAGGATGACACTGGGTCCCTGGCCTCAGGGACGAGTATATGGTGTCCCCCATATGGCTTCATGTGATGCATGTACCCACTAGATGAGGCAAGACTCCAAACTTTATAACCAAATTGTTTTAGTTTGCCTTGTATGAATTGTATACATCCATGACAGCCAAAATACGGTATCTTACTTTCATCCATTGACTGCAATTATGGATATGACATGACTTCGTTGTTGAGCTTGGAAAAGATCAACCTTACTTCAAAAATTGGGTCCTTAGTGATCTTGAAGTTGTCCACAAGATGTACTAATGCCATTCTTTTACCAAACCAATTTCTCTGCCTTGCATTTGAAATGCTAACATGTATCACCATCAAGTTACCAGTGTATATGTCTCATTGAAGAATCCCATACAATGGAAGAAGCTGTGTTTGGGGATGTTCACGGTTGTTTAAACACTCAATCTTTATATTTGACCACCTCCAGCTGTGCCCCTGGCCCTTTCTGCTGGCTCCTCTGGTGGCTTGAAGCCTTTGGAAGCCTTTTACTAGCCACTCTGAAGACTAGGGGTCTTAGAGGGCCCTTCTTGTTGGCTCCCAGGTGACCAGAGGTCCTTGGAGGCCCGTTTGGAGCCGAGGGGCCCTTGAAGGCACGTCTTGCCGTCTCGTCTGGCCCTTGGCCCCTCACTACCAACAGTGTCTTCATTTTCAACAATGGAGGGTTGTATGGGAGGAATTTTGGGGTGGGAATGTCATCATCACTGATACTGTGGCTCCTATCATCATCTCGGTAGGTTTGCTGCGCTGCTCATGAAAATTTGTTAAAAATGGCAATGCTTTTTCCTTTGCAGTCATTTAGAGGATGTGTTGTTCACCTGCGGCTGTGAGATCCGCTGGCTGCAACTATGGCAACAGAGAGGAGAGGCAGGTCTGAGCACTCAACAGTTACACTGTGCTGCTGACAACAGGACGATACTGTTGTATCATATGAACATTAGCAGTTGTGGTAAGTGATAACATCAACAGAAAATCATAATTGTAATACACTTTGTTGTATTGATTTGTATATGTGTTTGATGTATTGGTGTTTATATAGCTGGAGATGACACAGTCTTACATGTGTGTTTTTGTCCATAAATGATTCCAGGGACCTTTAGATCATTTAAAAGTCACACTGACGAGCTATAATTGTTGAAAATTGTCCCAGATTCAGGAGACACTGACCATGATTTTTAATAAGGTGATTCTTCTCTGTATCACTTTGTCTGAGTCAGATTTATTAAGATTTATATTAACAAGAGACAGAAAATCCTCGTCAAAGGTAGCTAAGCTTGATAGCTAAGATATACTTCCATTCAATTTTTGTTGCATGAAAACTAGGAAACTGTTTAGTTTTGCATGAAAACAGGAAGAAGAGAAAATAAAATAAAACATCATAGACTGTACATCTTGTACAATAGAGTGGTTATGTATATGCTTTAAATAGCAAGGAATATGTGCATTAAATGAGTTACTCTTTTAAAGGTATTTATTTTTAAACGTATGGGGGTTCTAGTGATTCCCAAAAGCTGATAGAACTCCATAAAGTCAATGGTTTGTAAATTTGAGCGAAAGAAACATATAAGGGAAATGTCTTCTTTTAAAAATGGGTAGAACAATGACAAAACTTGGCAAGGCATTCACAATGGTCACCATCCACAGCCAAGGAGCCCACAAATGGTTCCACTCCCACTGGTGTATTATTGAGTCAAGGTCCACACTGGCAACAACAAAGAGTTCCTGCCATGAAAACGACTCTGTAATCAACTGCAACCAACAAGGATCATCTTTGCACACGTTTCTAACGTCACATGGAAGAAGGAAGTTGTGGCTGAAATTAATTTACGATGGCGATGTCCAGAAAGTGTTTACGAGTTTGTGCAAAGTATTTTGGACTGGACTGCTTTTTCACAGTGCGTAGCTGTTTGGGTACTGCACAGTAGAAAGAGGACCCCTCCCACGGCCGAGGGAGGGGTCCACACTCCGTCATTAAATGAGATGGTCGCACGCTGTGCTGCGGCTGTGGAGCGATACTCCACAAAATGAAACCAGAAACTGTCGCTGTACCACAGTTACTTTACCTCTTTTATCATTTAAGCATATAAACCCTTTTTTACAATATTTATTATTATTGAGTATGTCCAAGGTACGTCAGCATAACCAGAGTGTGACTGAGTCACATGTAGTTGTCTCGGCCAATGGTCTTCATGCTCTCACAGTGAAAGCATCTGAGCATGATTCAGAGTGTCATCTCACTCAGAGCTTGAACACCATTAGTCGAGGAGGGGGAGGGGGTGATGGACAGCTCAGGGAACAGCTTGGTGACACGCCCGCCCAAAATGGAGTGATTTGTGGAGAGAGCTCAAACGGGCTACTGAGAGCAGCAGTAACAGCTTATGAGTGAAACCTCCCAACGACTTGCAAATGATTGAAAAGTACCATAATATGACTAATGCTGTGTGTGTGTGTGTGTGTAATTGACAGGCAACTAATTCATTGAAACATACTGCCACTGAACTACACAGGGCAGGCCCCTATCCCTGTTTAATGATCAAGTATTTGTCTCCTAATGTAGTGAATTCAGGCCAGATGGCATCTAAATAAGCATTTGCTTTTTGTTTATTTTCCTCCCAGTCATAAACAAATGGAGGGATCTGTCTGTTGGAACTTGCCCAGGCCTGGTCCATAACGTGTTCTTTTTTTCCACAGAATAAGACTGACCCGTATAAACTGATCTAAACTCCACCCAAGACTGCTGGAACAAAGGCGATGATGATATTACATTTTCTCCCATTTTCCCCTTCTCCTCAGATTTGCCAGAAATCAGTGTAAGTCACACCAACCTGACAATTGTTGAGGGTGATAGTGTAACTGCAATCTGCAATGGCTCTGGATCCCCATTACCGGAGGTGGACTGGCCTGTTACCAGCTTACACTCCAACAATGCAAAAGAGGTAGTTAGCACACACACACACACACGCACACATACACAATAACATTGTGGACACAATGTTCATTCTACCAACTGAGGCTGCAAAATTACTAATGTCACTCCCCTACAATAGTTCTGAAGTTGCATCGCTCACAACTCACTTCTCTCTCTCTCTCTCTCTCTCTCTCTCTCTCTCTCTCTCTCTCTCTCTCTCTCTCTCTCTCTCTCGCAGTCCTTCTGAAACATGATAGATTATTTAGTATTGCCTCTCACAAGCAGTTCGTCCTAAATAGTAAATGTTGCCCTCATACAGTGACATGATTTTCTCCAAAGTGTGAGGTTTCTATCAATGGGTCCTTTTCAGACCAGATTATGGAGAGCAAAATAACAGTATATCTAAAACCTTGGTAATTGGGGATAGTCAAAGGTCAGTGGCTTTATTTTTTGCAACAGTCTGTGGCACAGGTGTCAAACACAAGGCCTATGGGCCAAATGTTTGCTCGAACGCGTCGTCGCCAGTGCACTTTGAATGCGCACTTTGAATTAGCGTAGTAACCGAAAAGTAGTTTCCGAAAGACGATTTGCTGCCAATTTATTGTCATTACGGTATTACGGGATTTATTAGAGGTCGGAACAAGAGATAGAGGGAGTGAAGTAGATAGGATTCTAGGTTAGGGTGTTTCCTAAGGGTTTCTTCATGAGGGGTAGTCCTGGCTAGAATTCCTGTAGAATGCCTTTGATCTAAATGGCAGAGGTGCTATGATCTTGTTATGGTATGTTGCCTATGATAGGTTGCCTATGATGTGCTCTGGGGTGCCGTGTGGACTTTCGTACTCTTACCTAGAACAAATGTAGACATCCTTGTTGATCTTCATGTTGAGCTGACTTGTGTGGTCGCCGATTAAAAGAGTACTTTACTGTACTTAAAGGTGTACCAACCCAGCGACAAGCTAATGTGGAATCTATAGAGACAAAGATTGACAATTTGGTTGTTGGCTTAAAAGATATCACTTACCTTTGGGAATCAGCAATGACATGTAAAAATGTTTACTACAAAGAGTGACCATGGGGCACCACCCTGTTATCAGGGACCAATAACCCAATTGACAGTTAAAACTACAGTCTCAAATAGTTAGAAGGGTGAAATTTGAGCACTGATTGTGGATTGTGAGCAACACATATGATAACAATGGGTTGATATAACAAAGTTTCTTTGGCCCCCAATAACAATCTGGGTTTATTATGGTTCCCCCCTTGGAAAATAATTGTCCACCTCTGCTTTAGCCTGTCTCAAGATGGATCTTAGCCAGTCATCTCGAGGTGACTGCTTTATGCACTATGCCACTGCTGCTCCCTGAAGTGAAAGTAATTAATTGATGAATAACTTCTATTTTGTTGTATTACACCAGAGCTTGTGCTCTATTCAATGAGTGAAATTCTTCTTTAACACTACATTATTAAATTATGGTGCTGCATGTGAGAGGTTACACTTATTGCTACATATTAATGGTGTCTCATTGTGAGGCTACACTTATTGGTGCCTCTGTGTGATGTTGCAACTTAATGCTACACATGATAGATTATATACATCATCATTGTCCTTATCCACCGCCAAAGACAATTCAGGCTCACTATCCATCAATATGGTGTGGACCACCGTCATAAACATGAGCAGTAGTAGTTTTTATTTTATTTTATTTCATTTTTTACAAATAATGAAAGACAGGTATTAGGTTGAGTTGAGTCAGTAACAGTCTGCAGGATAAGGCAACATCAAAGCTACATAGAAATGAACACCAGCAGTGTTTATTTATGCTTTGTTATGTTGGTTAAGTGTTGAATCACGCACATTAACACCCAGCAAATAAACACCAAAATATGACATCACCACTGAATATACTTGAAGTCAAGGTGTTACATGAGAAAACAAACACCCAAAATGTAACACTTTCTCTTAACTCCTCTCTTAACTAAAATTGAAATCAGTGACTTTGTTGTGCAATTTGTAACTTCACCTCTTGATACCACAAAAAGCTACTGTACCTTTAAAACTACACACTATATGGAAAACAAGCACACGCATTTGTTAAAGTAACACAAAATAGGAGGAGAACAGCTTTGATTCCTGTAACTTCCACTTTCAGGGTCTTTTAATTAACAAAATGATATTGTTTAGTCACATGCAACTTTCATATACAATATTTATGCTCAGTAATATAGAGTTTTCTAAATGTACTACTACACAAATGCAGCATGACACTGTATGGCAATGGTGAAGTAATTTGCAAAACATGCACACTACTTCAGAATTTGCTCATGCCCTTTAATAGATGACATCAACATAGTGTTATACTGTGCTTGTCTTTATTATCCTTCTCCACTCTCTTTAGGCCAAAGTCTATGACAACAATACCATTCTTTCCATCAACATAACTTTGGTCAATGTGAGCAGAGACGACAACAACTACCTGTTAACGTGCACCGCTACCAACGTTGTGGGCATGACCAATGCTTCTGTCCAACTAACTGTTCACTGTAAGTATACACTAAAACCCACAAGTCCAGCCTCCATTGTTATTATTGGCCGGGACTTGAATGTTTCATTTAATGGTGATTTTCACAGTGCCTATAGGCCCATACATCCACAATTATGACAACCCATGCACATTTGTGCGTGTGCGTGTGCATTTGCGTTGGGGGGAGTGGAGGTCAGCATTGCCAGGTAGGAAACGAAGAATTATCTTTCCAGAGACTCAAAATTTGGAGGAAATTATTGTACCCCCATCATAACAAGCTCACTATTGCGCAATAGTCAAATATAGTCACTGTGTTCAATAACGTCCTAAAGGCACTAATGGCTTTGTGGCTTCAGTACGTAATGGGTCAATCACAGCACAACATTAGCGGCTCAAATTCAGTTGTGTAACACTAAGTTGTCCCCCATTACAAATCAAATGTGAGAAATTATACGTCAAATCATGAGGCCTTGAGACCAACCCCCATTAGGGAATAGACATAACAGGTGTACTTGTTTGAAACAGTACTCATAATAACTGACAAGAAAATAAAGAGTAATCTGGTTTCGCCAAAATTACTTTTCCTCACACATGATGTTTTTTTACGTCATGGAAACAGTCACGTGATACGTGAGAAGACATGGCAGCCAACAGTAATTTATTTACTGGTTATTCTTGATATTATTTCTTGACTTTGATTACATTTTGTGTTGGAGCTATATTTTTTCTTTTTCTCTGTCTGTTTGATTTCCTGTGGTTTATTAGAACTGTAATTTTGGCCACCAGCTCTGTGTTTTATCATCAGACCTGAAAATAGTTTAATTCATACAAAATTGGGCTTGCTTTCCCACTCTTTTCTATATTTTTGGTGGCAATGCTACTGACTTGTGCCCTTTTCCATATCCCCGTTTTCTATGTTCCATTTTCCTTGCTCCTGCTTCTCAATCAACCTGCTGACCTGATTTACAAATCTATCCAACAGGAATGTTTGTTGTCGACATATTTTCAAGCAGCAATACTAGTTCTTGAGCACCTTCCTTCTTTACATGGACATAACGTTTGTTTACTCATTTATTCCTCTTTAGCTATTGCTATCGTTGTGTCTATAAAAGGGAGTAAGGTAGCCCAGTTTAAGGTATGATGAATTGCAGACAACGTTTAGTCTTATTAAGACAAAAGAAACCAAATTGCTAACATGATTTCATGTAACCATCTTTTCTTTAAACTGGCAGAGAAATATTCACAGAAAAACCCTGGCAAAACTGCTTCTTGAACTAAACACTGAAACTTACCATCTCTTTTTCAATATTGTGCCCCGATATATAGTCATTCGTGATTAATCAATCAATGATTCAGTAAAGGTAGCACCAATCTGTGTTGGAGTCCATCTGGTTGTTCCTGTAACACGATGAAACAAGATTAATAGTCACATTCACCAACATACATGATCATTTGTGAGATTAATTCACATGAAAATTGGTTTGGTAAGGCCTAACATTGCACGCACAGTCATTGTACTCTCCTTGGTTACTGCTACAAAGAGTATGAGTGTTAATTTCTAACAGAAACAATCATCTTGATTCACTTAAATATATATACTATGTTATTCATATTGTACTATCAAATCTAGTCAAGTAGACTACAATACAATGCCACACAATTTAATGGTGAAATATGGAACTTTCAGTCAATGCCTGTCATTTTTTTTCTTCTTCTGTCTTTTCAGTTCCACCCTACATTGTGAGGCTGAAGAAACCGGAACGGCGCCATGACACCTGCATTGAATTTACAGTTCGGGGTTCACCCCACCCAACCTTACGATGGTTTTACAAAGACGAGGTGATCATAATTTCACATTATATATATGGGTACGTGATCATAAATCACTTGCCCATATATATATATTATATTATATATTAAAAGCAATTCATTTTTATTTGTATAGTAATGTTTTTATGCATGTGTCTTAAACACTTGTTTAGAGTTTTCTTTGATGTCACTGCTCTTTTCTTACTTTACTTTTGTTTCTGTCCCCTACAAGGAAATATCCCACACTGAGTATTTGCGCCCTGATATGGATATTTACCAGGACTATTTAGAGGGTTGTCTGACCTTTAAAAACCCAACACACCACAACAATGGCAACTACACTTTGGAAGCCACCAATTATCTTGGTGTATCCACACGTACTGTGTACGGGCATTTCCTTGACAAGCCCTTTGATGGTAAGTGTACACAATAGCAACTCCAAAAAATAGAAATTCATAAATTAGATATAATATAATTATATAATATAAAGCATATAATATACCAGACCTTGAACTCGCCAGCTATATACAACTCGCTACTGTGAAGTGCAGTGAAGCTCTTTGTACTCAGTTTCACACACTAACTTTGTGTACGGCCAAATAGTGAAATTGCGCATATTTTAGGGTGTAGCCTCTTGATTGACAGCTGGGCTGACCTGGCATGTACTGCAGGTGATGCGGCAGCACCATGGGCCCACCCACAGTTCTGTGTGTTCGGCATCTTTGCAGAACACACATGCACCATAATGTTAGGAATCTACTTTGTTGGTGTCTGCTGGACACATTTGTTTCAAACAAACTAGATTTTAAGCCTGGAATCCATCGACCGTGTCGGATAAACATGTTCACTATGCTAATGAGTTTTAGACTCTGGTAAAGACAGAAACAGAATCACAGATTTGGACTTCTTGGTTCAATACTTCTTCAAAGGAAGGATGTAAAAGTACAGTTGACGGCTCGTTAGACTCCTTGTAACGTATCGGACGAGCTCCAACTGTAGTTTTGAGCCAATAACCAGTTTCCCGTGTTCAGGAAACAACACTGCTGCATCCGTTAGCCTCATGGCTTGCTCATCTAACATGTCAGAGCACAGTGGGACTTTGAACCGAGCGGTCGAATATCTCTATCTGTAATCATTTCAGTTTAATTGTACGCTTCAAAGGCCATTCCTGCTCGAACATAGACGGACGTACTCTTATGTTCATGTTTTGAACTCAGTTACTTCTCCTTGCATTGTTTATGTTTTACAGTGAACGCTGTCGGCTGAGAGCCGCCTGTGAGGGTGAAACTTGCTTGCGTAGAAGACAGGACTAGCCTACACTTTCAGCCAATCTCGGATTGCCTCAGTCAATCAGTCACGTTTCAACAGGGTGGGGAGTGAGCCAAAACCCATAGAAGGAATTCCTGACTTGTGTAGTGTAAAGTGTAGTCTCTGGGTTCAGTTCGTGAGGAAAGCAATGGAAAAAGCTTAAGGATGATAGAAAATTTGTTTAAAGGTTGAGGGTTGCTCCCTTTTGGCAGTAACTGGGGGATAAGCAATGGAGGATGGGCAGGGCTATGTATTATAACATAAGTGTTTCATAACATAGAACATAAGTTTCAGCCAATGCTGGCCCAGAGTCCACATTCCAAACTCTGAATCATTCCAAGGTGTGAATGAGGGGGGTTTTGGGGACCATTTTTGATGGGCACAAAACTAGTTCAGGCTTCCAGGAGTATATATGTAGGCCTTTCTTTGTTCCCCGAGAGCACATGGCATGAGATCCCAACATTCACTTACTATATATTAACTCCAGGTATTAAATGTGCTTTATGAATACATTTAAAATAT
>JAFBJT010106013.1:0-25419 GCA_016785325.1 Chascanopsetta lugubris | reverse complement strand
TCTTGCTGTTGTTGTGATAATTGTTTTGATTATTGTAATGGTTATGATTATTTCACTGTGCAGTTTTTCTGACCACAATTTTCTGTACTTCTGCTCTGATTTTCAGATTATGATTATGGTAAGTACTTTTTTTGTCATAAATCTCGGGTATAAACCAACATGGGATACCATCAGGCTTGGCGTACTCGCAACATGATATAACAACAATATGTCAAGGTGAAGCAGTAGGGGCATTAGTGACCATAGGAGTGTTTAATACAGTCTTCCACTCATCCCTTTCCCTGATCCTTACTAAGTGGTAGGTGTTCCTCAAATCCAGCTTGGCGAAGATCTTGTTTGAATTCCGAGGAGGAATATCTGTCTGGACATTGTTGTGATTGAGGCCACTGTAGTCAACATGGCCTGAGCGAACCATTCTTTTTGGCAGAAGAAACTTGCACCATCTGGGATGGTATCCCTGCCTGGACCGGATGTACTCCAGTGCCTCACATCCGATTCTACAATCCAATTCTACAATTCACTTTTATCCAAAGCTATGTCCAACAAAAGCAAAGATCTATTGCAAGAGGAACAGGATAAGTGATACAAACGGCTAAGAAGAGGCAAAGCAAGGTTTTTCATTCCTTTTTAGATAAATAGATAGATGTTCATTTCAACCTAAATACTAACATCAAAGTGTCATCAACCCCATCATGATCCTTATGAAAACATCCAGTTCAGCAATCTCACAACCATCAATATCTGTCTACAAGTCTATATATGTCTATTCGAGCTGGATCAGAAACGTCGTAAGGGTTTAGGGTAGTAGTCAAGAGAGAGGCATTCGTGAAAAAGCTGGGCTTAAGCATTTTCTTGTAAATAGAAAGGAGTTGGGTCATTTGTCCCACCTCTGCAGAACTGCAGAAAAGGAGTCTATCTTGTGACTTATGGCTTTGTTGTGATGGCATCACCATGCATCTTTCATTGGCAGATCATAATGGGGGGGAGGGAGTGTAGACCTTGATGAGGCAGTCCAGGCAGGCAGGGCCCTTTTTAGTTAGTTTTAGTTTTGTTCTGTAAGCATGCACTAAAGCTTTGAATTTTATGTGAACTGCAACTAGGAGCCAGTGGGGGATATGAAAGTGACATGTTCAGTTTTGGTTGAAAACCAGATGTGCTGCAGCATTCTCAATCATCTGCAGAGGTTTGAATGTCCATGCAGGGAGGCCTGCCAGTAGAGAGTTGCAGTCGTCAATATGTGACATTACAAGAGCTTGTACCAGCAGCTGTGTGGCATGCTCTCACATGAAGAGTCTGACCTTCCTGATGTTGTACCAGGCAAAACGGCATGACAGGCACCTGAGGCAACAGGAACCTTGTAATCAATACAGGGTATGACCTGCATCAGCTAAGCTCTCCTATTGATGTCCAGAGTGTAATGCAAGCAATTCAGGTGCCTGCAAGTAGCTCGGGGGACTTTTTGGGGGACTTGGACCAGCTCTTCACTCGGACGGTGTGGGAAAGAAGCTAGAAAGATAGTTAAAAGATAGTTGCTCCCCTACGGTGAAGACCGGGGAAAGACTGGACAGATAGTTAAAGATAGAGGGTCTGCGCTCATAAGGCAATGCCCTGGTGTTAACCCTTGATTAATCAAAGGATAAACTTGTGTTCTAAATGGTGGACACGCACGGCTATGTTTAATAACTGGAGTGACGTCACAGGGATTCCCTGCTGGGTGTTTCTGGTCTCAGCCAATGCCGGCGCAGAGTTTTCCTCTTACGTCACTCTTAGGCGTGGGTGAGAGGAAGAGAGGGATCTTCCCCCTGCGTTTGGACGGGTCCCGTTGTACACAAAGGATGTGTATTGCAGTGAATGGCGCCGATGAGTCTGGGTTCTTGCGGGGATGAAAGGGTCTGTTTTACCCAGACCCAATGCTTTGATCCTGTTGATCTGATAAGTGAGGGTGCCAGATGTTGGCCACTGTCCTGGTCAGAAGGAATGTTGGTTTTTGGGGGAGAGCCATTTGTTGAGGGCCATAAACGTCCACTCAGGCTTCTCCTTTGTCTTGGCAGAGCATATGGCATGAAATCCCAACATGAGCACTATTAACGAGTCCAGATTGGATGGCAAGTCTAGTGAAACCAAGTGTCCTTCCACTTGGTTTGAGAGGCCATGGAGGAATATGTGATGGTTTCAACCACTCTTGGCGGCTAACATACAGAATTCGATCGTATGATGCAGGATTGTTCTCCTGCCTTGCCGCAGTTCAAGTAAGGACACACACAGCTTCTCTACAAGGAACAACACTGATTTGATGTAAATAACTTTAGCATGATCAGAAGGGAAACTGGAAACAGAAACTCGGAATGGCCAGGTACCACTCTGACCTAAAAAGGTCTAATGTCACCAGAAAAGCATTCAGGGATTGACAGATTAGAGGAAGTAGCTATTTCACATCAAAAAACCCTGTGTCATTCATTGCTATTATTGCTATCTGATTGGTAATATTGTCCCATTGATGCACATCACATGTTGCTGATCCCACTTTTCTTGCAAAGTCCCTGCGCTGCATTGTTTGCAGTTCTGCTGCTGCTGTTGCATCCGGGTCATGATGGTGGATGAATGCAGTGATGTTAAGATGCTGATGAGGATGAGGAAGCTGGCGATGATTGTGACAATGGCTCATGGTCTGTTCGAATGGACATGTGACTGTAGTGTTAAAGTGTCCAGTGACCATTTGGCAGTGGGTCTTGGATCATGCCGATGAATCTTGATGGACCCAGAGATCAAGATGGACCTATATATCTACATTTATGCTGTGTATTATTGTTTCTTCTTCCATGTGACATCTATTGCCTGTCTGTTCGTCCTGACTGTGGATCCTTCCGCATGTGACTCTGCCTGAGGTTTCTACATACTTTTTTTCCTTTTTTACATTTTTTTTATCTCTATAGTTTTTCCCCTCTCTTACTGAGGGTCAAAGGACAAAGGATGTTACTCACCCTGCGAAGACCTGTGAGACAAATTGTGATTTGTGAATGTGGGATCTATGAATAAAATTGTATTTGATTGACTTGATTAAGGCTAGCTGCTACCGGAGCAGTGTAGGCCAGAACCCCAGAATTGAGTGCATCCTTAAAGCTATTGGTGGGAAGATTGACTCGACCAAGCCAATCAACTAATACATTAATTTAAGTTGTGAGTTCAGAGCACAGGGATTTTTGCCTTCAGGTTGTTTCAGAGAGTTCAAGTTGTAGGGAGGAGAGCTGATCATCCTGTGTACGAATGAACTGGCCTTGTAAATGGAGAGCATGTTTGATCGCAGCCCATGTCTGGCCAGATGGTACTGACAAGGGTCAATCAGAAGAACTCATATAGGCATTAGAAATAGGCATTTGTAATAGGATTTATCCTCCGGCTAGTAAGACAGGTATTAAAACCCCAGACAAAGACAAGAAAAAAGTAAAAAAGGAGTATCGGAGGCGGGGCAAACACAAGGAGTAATGCCGGATACACTGTATAACACAAGACAATCTGGCAACGTGTGTGTGTGCGTGTCACAGCTTAAGATATGGAGGCGGAGATGACACAGGTGAGGTGATGTGACAAGATGAAGATTGACAGGTGGAAAAAGCATGAATGAGCACACAATGGGAAAGTAAACAGGACGTGCAGAACCTAAACACAGAACCAGAAAACACAAAACAAGAGAAAAGAACAAATTAATGTATTATAGCTGACGAGGCTAGGTTTCAGATTACAGATCACAACCAGTGAAAACATGACTGAAGATTGATTGATTGATATTTTGGTGTTTTCTTTTTTATATCAGTGACCCCTACTGCAGAGACTCTGAAGCCCGAAGAGAAGAATTTTGGGGTGAGTAACTGAATTAAAGAATGCATGCAAAATATGTATGAGGTGGTCAGAGGTCAGTCAAAAAGAGCTTTTCAAGTAAAGGATGCTATCCCTAAAGTACTTTACACTACAATTTAAAGTCGTCCCTTTACATAAATATTATATAATATCTCTACGTGCAATACTTTTCTTCCACTTTTACAGTGGACAGATTCAGTGTCAGTTTCTGTCTCAATGATGATGTTTTGAACAACACAGAGCGCTGTTGTTGGATCCATGTGACCAATTATCTTTTTTGTGATATAAATGTGTCCTATTAAGAAATGCCAATACACGTATGTCATCTGAACTTCTACATTCTTTAATTTAAAAGATTCTCACTACCACGGTAACCACCACTATATTAGTAATGACTGTATCGACTGGTGGCACGGAAGAACACAAAAACAGACATCAAAGTTCTAATGAAAATGTTTATTTAACAAAAACGACAAAACAAAGCTTGAAAAAAACCTACGATAATCTCTGTAATTTCGAAACTGATAATTACTCGAAATGAGGATGACTAGAATAACCAAGACTAAACTAACAATAAAAACTATGCAAAAGGCATGCAGGAAAACGCCCCACGTCTCTGGTAAGGAGATAACAGGTATGACCAAAAGATATGAGGCAGAGCTGAGGGGGCTGAAGTTTTTTTTAGGAGTGACGAGGATGAACTCAGGTTAAGACGTCTTGGAGACAAAGTCAGAGAGGCCAGGCTGAGATGGTTTGGATATGTGAAGGAAGGAGATGAAGGTGAAGACCAAGGAGGATGTTCACTGTGCCAACATGACAGCTAGTGTGTAGTATGCTTGTGTTTTTGTAGTTATACCAGACAACAAACATTCAAACACTTTGTCGCTCTAGAAACTCGTTTTCAAAAAAGTGACAAACTAGTGACTTATTCTGGTGTTATTTGAGACGTCTGGACTCAGGTTGGTCAGGGCACCTCTTTCTGGTCACTTTTGGTGGTCCTAACTCGGATAAAGGAGGAAGGTTGGAAATGTGACACAAAAAACAAGAAATGACTGAAGAAAGTTCATTTGTAGTTGTTATGTGTTTTTTTTACTCACTTCTCATCTCCCTAACAATGTTATTCCTTTCTCCAATAGACAATAGTTACTTTCCGTACTAATGAGTTGACGACACTGTAACTCTTATAATTTTCCTAATTCTAGGTCTCCATAGCTGTGGGCCTGGCAGGGTTTGTTTGTGTAATGCTGGTGGCCCTCTTCCTCCTCATTAACAAGTATGGACAACACTCCAAATTTGGCTTGAAAGGTGAGATGCCAGTATATCTCTTAACCCATTTGTGCTTTTTTATTTAGACTTGTATTTGTATGAACTGAATCAAGCTGATATTGTAATTGAAGGTGGTATGGCTGAAAACAAAACAGTATGACACATATATTGATAATATAATTAATGATTAGCACAGATTGCTCAGTACATATTCACATATTGCACAAACTTGAAGATCACACATTTCATCACATACTTCTTTGGATTAGGCTCTTATGCGCAACAGCAAACAGCGCAGTTCCCAGCACCAGCAGGGCTGGGAGCCCTTTTGTTTTTGCTCAGATTTTGCAGGGGTCCAAGTCTGAAGGGGCTTAGCACTCAGATCTTAGCACTAGCAGGACTGGTAACCCTATTGTTTGGTGGATGACAGTGAAACTGTTGCCCCTGTTCCACCAAACTTTCTGGGCTAGTTCTGGGCCAGTGCCTGACTTGGCACCGGTTCTTTGTGTTTCCACCGCCGGCTCCAGCTCTCAAAATAGGAGTCAACCCAGACACCACCTCAATAATAATAATAATAATGATAATAATAATAATGATAACTCAAATTAATATACCGCCTCTCAGAGACCCAAGGAACGCTTTACAAGGAATGATCACAACAGAGAAGGTGAGGGGTGATCATACAAACGACAGACAGGGAGAGAGGGGGATCACATAAACAACAGACAAGGTGAGGGGGATTATAGATTGAAGGCCATTTCAAACAGGTGGGTTTTCAAGATTGATTTAAAATGGCCAGGGCGGGGGCGTTGCAAAGGTTGGGAGGTAGAGAGTTCCAGAGGGTAGGAGCGGCGAAACTGAAGGCCCAATCGCCATAGGAGCAGAGGTGGGAGTTGGGAATGGAGAGCAGGCTGGGGTCAGTGGCGTCATGCTGTCGACACAGACTAGAGGCCTCAGATTGATAGTGCACACATATGGTTTGTTGTGATGACGTAGGTGGGCGCCACTTCGTTTACCACGTCTTCTGAAGCACCTTTTCTGAAGAAAAGCGCTTGGGACACAGAAGAGGTGTGCAGGGATTTCAGCAAGCACTGGTGGGAGACTGGTGTGCTGCTTTCCCCGTCTGGATTTTGACAATAACAACGACTCACTGAGAGCTTTAATGTTAAAAAGGGCCTGGCGATTGTAGACGATCAAACTGGAGACATTTTGGCAAAATACACATGCGTTTTTCTACCTGCAATGGTGCAATACTCACAATTTCATTTTCAATATTCACACCCAAACAGCTAACAACGCGGATGCATAGGTTATGAGTAGGGGTCTAACAATATATATCGTGTCATGATAAATTGCGGTACAAAAATGTGACGATACGTGTCAGTACGCTGAAAACCTGTCTTACCATATCTGATGGGTCATGTTTGGGTGCCCAATACGTCGGTCGCAGTGCCGGTCGCCAGCAACATGTCAACCAGTGTCTGTCACATGTCAACATGAGAGAGAGAGAGATGATGTTCATACAACATCCAACTATTCTCAGAAATAAACCATGGCTTAATCTTTATTAATATTTCAGAATATTAATCACATCTATCAGTCAATAGCTCGCCCCCTGACACCCCAGGGTCACTAGATTCACCTGACTGATAGAAGATGGCCTCATGATGCTACTCCAAGAAAGAATCTGGAAATAAAAACCTCCCTTGAATTTCTTATAATTTTTATGATTGATATTTACACAGAGGCGCGCACACACACGTACACAAACACACATATATATAAGCCTGAAAGTTCCATTGACTCACATTGATTTCAAAATGGCGGCTTCCATAAGAGGCAGGTGTACATCATTATATCATGCTCTTTCACGGCTAGATGTCGCTAAAAATCACACACAAAAAATATCGCTATAATATCATATCGTATTGTTAATGGTTATTGTTAACTGGTGAATGTCTGTTTTTAATTTGTATTTCGAGCAATCAGTGCAATGTTGTAGTGGTTTCTCTCCCACCTCCACCCTAACACCTATATTTGGTAATTGAATATTTGAATAAATTAAATTCTAACCCTAACTATTTTGCCTCATTGGGATGTTCACTCACTTATGTGATATCCATCCAGCCTGCCCTATACTACTTCTCCCCTTCTTCCCAGGTCCAGCAGCCGTGATGAACAGTGAAGAGGACTCGGCCAGCCCCCTTCATCATGTGAACCATGGAATTATTAGCCCCTGTACACTGGATGCAGATGGTGTGGTGATTGGTATGACCAGAATCCCTGTGATTGAGAATCCCCAGTATTTCAGACATGGACTCAATGGTAACAAACACACCACATGTAAGTACATTTGGACCCACCCAGTCTGAGTTTCTCATTCTTTATGAAGGCTACCATCTTGCACCATGTTTTCACAGAGGCCCAGAATGAACAAATTGACAACTCTTAGGTTTTTAGGAAAGCTGAATGCTACCATAGGAAATGGTGAGGTCAGGGGTATCCTGCTGCAACATGCAACTTCATGACACATTGCCAAATCCATTGCATTTAATGATCAGCAGTGCAGGTCATGTATCTGTTTAATCAGGGGAAGTGAAAGGTTTCCAATACGTTGAAAAGGAGATTGTTATAGCAGTTGACTCAAGTCCTCTCTCTCACTCTTTCTTTCTCACTTTCTGCCTTGCAGATGTTCAGCATATTAAACGACGAGACATTATTTTGAAAAGGGAACTGGGAGAGGGAGCTTTTGGCAAGGTCTTCCTGGCTGAATGTTACAACTTGAGTCTTACCAAGGATAAGATGCTGGTAGCTATAAAGGTAATAGACAAAAGGTGTGTTTGTGTGTGTGTGTGGGGGGGGGGGGGGGGGGGGAAAAAAAACATATAAACATTCAACTTTCTGGCAACTGTGGAGTCATTGGTGAGTCATTACCCTACAGTCACCACCACCAATAATGTGCTACTGGACTTAAGCAATTACACATGGCAGAGTTGTAGGGACAGGATGAGGTTGACTGCCTTGTCAACCTTAAGGCTCCAATCAGGAGCATCTCCGAGCCAGGGAACCTCAGTGTCAGCAGGAAGAAGTTCAGGAGGAAACCTTTAGAGCTCAGGATGCTCTTGCAAGGTGACTAGATGAGAGAGGGCTAGCTGCACACAGGCTGCTCAGCGCCTTTCATCAGAGTCAGTCGCCAACAGTAGCACCATTGCCAGGACCCCCATCCTCCCACGGATCCTCGTCAAGCCTTTGTGCAGACCTTCATCAAGGCGAACTGTCACTTGCTAAACTTGCCTCAGTTTCCACACTGGTGAACAGCTAAGGTAAAACCCATCCAACTAACAGATGCTTGCATGAGAGACCTCAGTGCTAGAACTGCGGGAAGTCATGCCTGCTCCTTCCCTATTCTGCAGTGACCACCCCAGCCCCACAGACACACTCACACAGCCCTCTGCGAGGCGGCTGCTGGTCAGGTTGATACAGTAAGCCATGTGGCTGACCACACTGACAGCCTCCTCAACCAACTCATGACTGCTGGATTCCTCAGATCCTCGCAGATGTTTGGAGATGGCTTGATGGCTAAGAGCCTACAAGGAAGTGTTAGGGCGGAAGGAAGATGAGGTGCTCCTCCGCACGCAGAGGTCCAACGATAGTACCTCTGAACTATTTGCTGAATCCACACCTGCTACCCAGCTGTACTACCCATACTGGAACAACCATGTGCATTTCCTGACCTCCAGCACAAACTTTGGAAACCTCATGACAAATTTAATCGCCAAGTGGATCAATGATGGACAGCGATGCTGCAGATGGGGTCACGGTCAGGTGGACTGCACAAGCTTTTACAGGAAGTTCAAGGAGTTGCAGAAGGAGGCCAAGCAGTCAAATGTGTCTTGGTTCATTTCCCACCACATGGAGCAGCACAATGGGGAGAACAGGGTCATGTTCAACTGCTTCCCCTCATATAAAGGACATTCCCTTAACGACCCATTTCTCCTCAGCCAAAACCCAGGGCCAACCCTACAAGGAGACAAATCTAATCAAATTTGATTCATTATTCATTTGTCTCACAGGGTGGGTAACATCATTTGTCTTTGGACCTTCAGCAAAAGAGTAGAAAAAAAAGAGGCTAGAAACCTGTCACAGAGAACAGGCAACAATAATACATGTAACATGAATGTAGATATATAAATCCATTTTGATCTCTGGATCCATCAAGATTCAGCACCATGATCCAGGATTCATAGCCAGATCAGTCACAGCCAGAGACTGCAACACACCACAGCCACTATCTGTCCCCCCAAACCACAAGCCACTGTCAAATCATCGCCAGCATCCCACCTATCATCCCATTCATGTGCCATTGCTTTTTAGATATCTGTATGAACATTCTTAAGGTTAAAAACTCCTTCTAGACAGGATCTGTATAAGTAAATTCCCCTGTTGATTATTTCCATTGAAACAATAGAAATCTTGCATATTCCTTCCACCCTGACCAGCAAATATCGAAATTAGCATCACCATCGTGGTGGATTCAACAAGATGGGTATTACCTAAACAAAAGGGGGAATTAAATGGAGGTACATCTGATTCATGAGTTTCACTCTTTGTTTATATAAATGTTTATTTGAACTTTCAAGTCTTGTGTCTGCTTCTAAGTTCCGCGACTCTCTCCAATCGTTCCAGGTTCTTTGCTTTTTCACAGCCTAAGCACCAGCTCTGGGTTTTTAAAACTGGTGTCAGACAAGGCACTGACTCCTTGCTGGTCTAGGGCCAACAAATGATTATATCAGGGCAAAGGGGCAGGCTTATTGTGACCAACAAGATCTGCACAAAGATGTCAATCTAGCATCAGATTCCATGTTTTAGAAAATAGGAGTCTGTCATCTGCTCTACTCTGATTGTAATCACACAATTTAGGGTTTGGGGGAACATCAGGACACGATGGAGGACCCACTACTAGCAGAGAGTATTTAATGGCATGCGAGGCACCTCAATTTCACCGCACCTTAACAAAATAAGACACCTCATTATATCTCATTTTTTTTCTCATTTCCTTTGTCCACAGACTCTTAAGGATCCCACTCTTGCAGCCAGAAAAGATTTCCAGCGTGAGGCTGAATTGCTGACAAACCTCCAGCATGAACACATTGTTAAGTTCTACGGCGTGTGTGTAGATGGAGACCCACTCATCATGGTCTTCGAGTACATGAAGCATGGAGATCTAAACAAATTTTTAAGGTGAGTTAAACAAACAGAACTAACAGCACCTGATGGAAGAGGCAGATTTAGAGTTGTGTATTGATTTTTCTCACCATGTTCCTCAGTTGAAAGTGCAATTTACATGTACGTTTGCTCTGTTCTTTCACAAAGATACTGACTTGTTGAACTCTGAGATCTTGTTTTGTGTATCATACATTCCTCCCACAAGTAATTGAGAACCCCAAAAAGGGAAACACAGGAAGATGTACAAATGTACTTATTTGTTTTCTAATCAAATTCCACTTTTTCCACAAAAGGAAAAATGATGCCCATCTGGATCACATATTGTGCTTGATAGACTTTTTGGATAGTGTTCCCCATACTGATATTGTATGCCATGTTCTAATAGTACATTTTACATTGATATCGCACATTAAATCTGCATTAAATATACATAACCATGGTCAGTTGTATCAAGAGTATATCTTATCTTGAAAGCCACTACTTGTCCTTGAGAGTTGAACCCAACATATAATTTCGATATGTATATCTATTTCGGTGTGTGTGTGTGTGTGTGTGTGTGTGTGTGTGTGTGTCAATATTGATCACTGTTGCATGCAATACTATATTTCTGTTCCTGTATATTCATTTCTAATCAGAAATGATGCAAGTGATAACTGTTTTGGCCGATACACATATCCTTCTATTCTGCCAGTGTATAGGTTCCATCATGTAACAGTAAATGTTCAACACATTATTTATGTTGTATGCAATGTTTACTTCACAGGACTGGTGCTCACCTGCAAACACTTATAAATATATATAAAAAGTCTAATTTTTGTTTACCATTTGAAAAACTCGTCTTTCAAAGGAAGGGTTATATAGAACAGTTCTGTTGCAGGAGCAGAAATTTTATTTAACAATCACTTTGAAGTGGATCAATCTGCTTCGACTTCACGATTGTCTTTCATCCTCATTGTTTTATAGACTTGTTAAAGGCTTTTTAGAATTATCTCTGCAATTTTTAGAAATTAGTCACTAGACCTTTGAGTCACAAAAGAATTGTATATATTTATATTGCTGATGTTTTTCAGTCAATGTAAAATCCATAAGGTCATTTTCCCAATCAACAGCATCGTGATGAATTTACAGTCATTGTGGAAATGATGCATCATTCCTTTTATCAAGTAAATAATTCAAACAAAAATAATTCTCAGGCCACAAATGACTGGATTCTTCAATCAGCATCTTTGCATTCTGTACTTTGAAATAATATGCAAAACAATGAGGCAAAAACAAATGAGGCATATGAACTATTACCTACAATGAGAATATGTGAAATAGGTTGGGTGATGATGGACAATAACACAATTTTATTTATATAGTCCAAATTCACAAATCACACTTGTCTCTTGTGACTTCACATGGTGGGTAACATTCTTTGTCCTTTGAGCCTCAGCAACAGAAGGGAAAAAGAACAGGTTGAGAAAGGTAGAACCTCTGCAAGAGTCACATGTGAGGAATCCACTCCCAGGGCAGACTCCATCTTAACCTCTGGTTCCATCACAAAATGGATTGGTTTTGATAATGTTTGACTCAGTCACAGTTTTGTGTGTAAACTCAATTCAAACCAGATAGACTGCAACACTGAAAGCCACTGAAATATCAACACAAATATTGTTCTCACGGTTTTCTTTGGTCTGAGCCTCCTGACTCTTTAACTTCTTTCTCAGAGCTCATGGGCCAGATGCCATGATATTGGTGGATGGCCAGCCTCTCCAGACAAACGGAGAGCTGGGACTGTCACAAATGCTTCAAATAGCAGGTCAGATCGCAGCTGGAATGATCTACTTGGCGTCTCAACACTTTGTGCACCGTGATCTGGCAACAAGGAACTGCCTCGTTGGGATTGGTCTTCTGGTGAAGATAGGAGATTTTGGCATGTCCAGAGACATTTACAGCACCGATTATTACAGGGTGAGAACATATTTTCTCATACATTGTTTTTCTGTTTGTTAAATCGTATTTGATCCTGTTCAGTTTTCATTGTGTAACGCAGAGATACAGCTGTTGTTAGACCTGACCAGCAAACATAGATTAAGCTGGAGGTTTGTGTTTCCACTGTCGTCACCCTCACGTCATGTTCACATATACAATGAGGGATAAGACACATTTCCTGGGAATAAACACATGACACTGACATCCAAGCGGATAGAGTAGCTGCTTTTGCAAAAATGGCAGGTTTCAATCCAGCTTCAAACAGGCCGTAGTGTCACTGGCCCAAATACTGATACTCCCATATCCCTACATGATCCGGTAGAAATATCCAGCCAACCCTCATCTCTGAAACATTGTGACTGTGAGGAAGAGCTCCTTGTGAATGTAATGAGTCTGAGTCACCTACCATGAAGCCACAACCCTGATCGGAGAATTGGATCCAGACCAGATCTATTAAATGCTAGCAGAAATGACAGTCGATAGTAGATGCTAACCTTAACTTCAGTGTCCTTGATCTAAAGGATAGAGTTGCTACGATGGTGCAGGCGATGTGCCTGAGATGTTACATGCCCCATACAGGGCCTTAGCCGTAGCTTGTAGAAGCTTCCAGGTGGGAAGGCTGGTCGGCTGACTCTGCGTTCACGGGACCCCACGGGGTCCTGTCCATGACCACCCACCGCTCCGGTGGTGGCCAGCAGTGGAAGGCCGCTGGTCCGTGCTGCAAATGATGAGGATTTCCTTTGGGAATCCAGTTGTGATGTTGGCTTGTGTGACAGGGAAGCCCACACGGCTGACAAATGGGATCGGGCAACTGTGCTAAACTTGACAAAACTAGAAGTAGAAAGACAAGAACAAAAAAACCCCAGACCGCTCAGCACGATCAAGAACATGGAATTGCTGGTTGGTTTGCATGGAGACATGAGAAAACAGGACAGGGCAAAGGCAGACTACATTTACACGGGGTAACAGGTGGAGCTCATTAGACAGGAAGGCAAGTGACCTGAAACGAGAGGAGAGATACTACTTCAAAATAAATCACAGGATGTGACAAAATGCACAGTGACATCAATTTGACACATTCGTGCTCCACTGAGGACAAGATTACAGACTACAGACTACAGACTACAGATTACAGACTACAGACTACAGACTACAGACTACAGACTACAGACTACAGATTACAGACTACAGACTACAGACTACAGACTACAGACTACAGACTACAGATTACAGATTACAGACTACAGATTACAGACTACAGACTACAGACTACAGATTACCTGAACGTGAATCCTAAACTACATGACTTTATTTTAAATGAGCGATGGGAATTTCGGCTCTTTTCAGAGAACCGGTTCTTTTGGCTCGGCTCACTAAATAGAGCCGGCTCTTCTGGCTCCCATTTGGCTCCTCAGATTTTTTTGTTGCTTAAACTTATTACCAAATGATGTGTATTGTGTAAAATGAATTACTTATGTAAAAATGCACATTATATCAAATGCTTTATTTGAATCCTAATTGAACCGCTACAAAAATATATATTATAATATAATGATATATTATAAAATACAAAAACAAAGACCCATCTAAATAGACAACAAGGTCAAATCTCTGCATGTAAATTTCTAACTATTTACAGTCAAATAACACATCAACAAAACATATACATTAAAAAGTGCAAAAAGAAAAAAGAAGCAGCATCCAGGTAAGAGTTGTGTCTTTAGTGAAGATTGGCCTTCAAATAAAACCCAGTTTGGCTTTGAGGGTTGATCCTGTTTCTGTTCTGAATGATCTGCTCTGTTTTGGAAAAGATTCTCTCTGATTGGACGGATGTTGCTACAATTCACAGTCTTCACTGTCTTTGTTCTATCAAGCTCATTCAAATGTGTCCAGACTTTACTCTGTTTAATTCATTTTCCTTACCCTTTCTAGTGCATAGCTCTGCTGTGTGTGTGTGTGTGTGTGTGTGTGTGTGTGTGTGTGTGTGTGTGTGTGTGTGTGTGTGTGTGTGTGTGTGTGTGTGTGTGTGTGTGTGTGTATCTCCTCTCCCCCTGCGCTCCGACGCCACAACTCGGACACACTCAATATAAATGTATGTTCTTTGTTAGGATTCGAACTTAGATCTTTGGCATCATAGTTATCCATTGACCCACCAATAGAATGATAAAAATGTTATATTCAATCTTGTTTAATCAAAGTAATCATGTCCGGTTTTAACAGAAAAAAAGACGAGAAAAAAATAATCGGCTCCCAAACGACTCCCAACAGGGAACCGGCTCCTGTGGTTCCCTTCAAAGAGCCGTGACGCTGTTTTAAACATGACTTGGAACTTAACTTAGTATTAAAAAAATATATGCATAACCTGACAAGACTAACTTGAATGACGGGACATGACATTGTCTAGATCTGCCTTTTGCTGATTAACTGACCAATGAGTGTAGACTGTGAGGCAGTGGAAGGCCTCTGGTCCTTGCTGTAAATGATGTGGACTTCCTTGGTCCTTCAGTGAGAATCCAGTTGTGAGACAAGGGAGCTCACATGGCCCACAAATGGGATAGTGGCTCTTGGGGCCTTGAACTCTCCTGGGGCTGATTCACTTCTTCAATTCAGCTTCATCAGACTCTAGGCTGTTTCCAGGCAAGGTGGGCCACTGGTCTGGAGGGTAATGGAGGTCTGACCATGGTGCCCATGGTGGAGAGTTTTTAAGTCAAGTGGGTCCAGTCAGGGCAATTCTTGCCTGACAGGTAATAATGACTTGACATGACACTGACATCTCCAACGGATGTCACAACTGCAACGACTGGTGACAGGAGGGAACCCAAATCCAGACTCAAGACTTTGAAAACTGATAATCACCCTCGAGGAGGAAGAACTTAAAAAGGCCTGACGAACAAAGGAAAACACTCGAAAAATCGAACAAACCAAACTGGCAACAGGACGGGGGAAAACACAGATTATATATACACCATGCAATGGGGCACAGGGCACATTAGGGCAGGGCTGACAATCACACAGGCGGGAAAAACAAAAAGCAGGAAGGGCAAGTGATCTGAAACGAGAGGAGAGTTCCTACTTCAAAATAAAACACAGGAAGTGCAAGACGTGACAAACTTTGCTCCGCTGAGGACAATACTACAGACATGGCCTGAACTTGAACCCTAAACTACATGGCTTTATTTAAAACATGACTTGGAACTTGACTTAATATTACAAATATGTGCATAACCTAATCTAAACATGAATCAAACATCGAACACATGACATTGTGTAGATATGCCTGTTGCTGATTAAAAAAACAATGAGTATAGACTGTTAGGGTCATCTGACTGAAGTACAGCATTGTATGTAGTAACAAAATAAAAGCATGTAGCTGATGTATAGTACAAGTTTTGTCTCACGTATATTCTTGTAGTGCAGTAAGTACACAAAGTATTCTTTATTTACGTATTTATGTAAAGGCATCCTGTATATTTTGTTTTTAATGACAAGTCTCCCCTGGGACCAGCACCAGCACTGGAACGTGGCATGGATGATGGTCCACATGTTTTAGTGCTTGTATTTTCCTCATCAAGATTACAACGTGTTTTCCTGTTTTGTGTGTTTTTAGGTGGGAGGTCACACGATGCTGCCAATCCGCTGGATGCCCCCAGAGAGCATCATGTACAGGAAGTTCACCACAGAGAGTGATGTGTGGAGCTTTGGAGTCATTTTGTGGGAAATCTTCACTTACGGCAAACAGCCATGGTTCCAGCTCGCCAACAATGAAGCACGTATTCACTTCTGATTACTTTCATTCGGATATGCATTCATTTGCTGTGAAATTGTTCAATACTGACAGGCCCTGTGTGTAACATTTCAGCGAAAATGTTTCAGTGACGATGTGGGACAATGTGGGGTTCAGTGTCTTGCCCAAGGACACCTCAGCATATGGAATGGGGGCAGGTGGAAATCGAACCCCCAACCTTCTGGTCAAGTCCTCTAGCCTCCTCAGCCACAGCTGCCCCATTAGACACTTTCATGAGACTTAAACATTCAAACAACATTCAAATGTATAATACAGTTTCTCTTTCTTGAAGTTACAGCTCTAAAGTGCCACTATTTATTTTGCCAATCACTATTTAGCTGATCATTTCTGAACTGTAAACATAACAGAAATATCTATGAACTCAAAATCTCTTTTGTTTACATCTCACATTTTCACACACAGTCACATTTTTCCTTTTTTGTGTCTAATCTTGCTCTACGTCACACATCTAGTCTAATTGGCTTAATTAGAGCTCTCCCAGACCTAGTTGTAAAAGTATGTATTGGTGAACAGGTGCTGGCAGGCTGATGTAGGCTCTGTCACTGACTCAGGAATCTGTTGTTGAGATGCAGACTTGTCCTGTGAAAGTGTATGCAGTGATGTGTAGCGTTGTGATTTGCAGCAGCTTGTATCTTCCTCTCCTCGCGAGACACTGTCTCACCGTTCGGCAGTCCAGTTTACCAGCTGCGAGGGAAGGGTTGGCACCATGGTGCGTAGACCATAGATTGTATTTGAAGATGGTCCGTGACGTCACCCGTTGGTTTCAGCAGAGTGGTTTTGTGGCAAATTGTAGGTGAGTCCCATGTAGCCATCTTGCAGAATCCTAACTCCTCCTTGTTCCCAGTTCTTTAAAAGGCGGGCACAGAGACGGAACACACACGGAGCTGTGGGTCGGGTTATGGTGCATCACCTCATCGGGGCTATGAAACGGGTCGGCTTGGGCCTAAGTCAAGAGACCATGCCCCTAAATATGCCTAATTCCAAACGTCGATACAATAAAAATAAGAGAGTTAGACAAAAATTCAGCCCCCATACATTTGTTATGGGAAAACATGACTGATTGAGACCAAAACCGAAGTTTGTACCAGGCATTAAACATGTTTAATTCACCTCTGAAGTTGGCCATTTTAACATGGGAGTCCATCAGTACGTTTACATGCACCACTTAATCTAATTACAGCCATAGTTCGTTATGTCCTGGCTCTAGGACATAGACAAATGAGTTTGATGAAATAGCAGAGGAAAGACTGTTGCCTGTTGATTCACTTACTCGTAAAAGGTCAGATATGAATGTTATTTTTCACGACCTGAATTCGTAATATTATTACAGTAAAAGTTGTTGAATTTTGATGATACACTAAACAGGCTGATTGAAACAAAAGTCTTGGGCAGGTTTAACCATATTCACAGCTGGGCACATATCAACTGCCTGAAATCTGTGTGTCTGCTGAACTTCACCTGTTACACAGACACACAGCTGTGGCTGAGGGTTGAGAGGAGCTGTCCATTTCCACCTCCTCCCAGTTCGTATGCCGAGGTTTCCCTGGGCAAGACGCTGAACCCCACATTGTATCGTGCTAATGCAGGGAGATAAACGCATCAAGTAGATAAGTGAGAGAAGAGGAGCAGAAAGGAAAGTAATAATAATAGAAATGAATAAGAGAGAAAAAAGAAAGGAACGGGAGTCAGTAAAAGCTCATGCTGGTGTATGTGTATTGTGCCAACAGTTGTGATACAGCCCCCACCACAACACCAGCCCCCCCCCCCCCCCCCCCCCCCCCCCCCCCCCCCCCCCCGGCCATTTACCGTTTACTTAAAAAATACTTTTCTTAAATAAGGTAATACAGTATTGTATTAATCATGTGTCTCTCTGCCTCTCCAGGTTATAGAGTGTATTACTCAAGGCAGAGTGCTGGAGTGCCCCAGGGTCTGTCCCAAGGAAGTCTATGATATGATGCTGGGCTGCTGGCAAAGAGAGCCCCAGCAGCGCCTCAATATTAAGGACATTCAGAAGACGTTGCTCACTTTGATGAAAGCCACACCAGCTTATCTGGATATACTGGGATAGAAACAGACACAGGTTCGACTAAAATGTGTATGTTGTGCCTTTTTTGAAAGACAATGAGATTCCAAGGGCTTGATTCTTTCATTCTTTTAATGAATTGTATCAAACTGCAGTTCAGTGGAGCAGCCTAACTCGACTTGACTTCATTATCCAGAAAGACAGATTGTTACTGTTATCATCTTACATACAGTACACATAATGCCATGTCATCTGTGTAGAAGTAAGAAGGGTGAACAAACCTAGGTTTACCCGTATGTAGGTGGCTGTGTCCTCGTAGTGATATTTGATTGATTTCATTTGGGACCCTTTGCAAAAAATGTCTTTGTGGTGTAAAATCTGACTTCACACTTTCTACCTGTAACTAAAGTTGTAATGGTAAGGATGTTGATTGTATTATCTGGTCAGAAAACTGAATACAGATGAACCGGACCACAATCCTGGTCCCAAATCTGTAACAACTCTGACATTTAATTTCCATTGACGCGAGTGTACATATATGACTTGTAATTGCATTATTAAAATAGACCTTGGTTACTTTATATGGTTGAAACCTTGCAAAAAAAGGCAAAGCAATTCCTCTATGTTCTTAGCCCTTTAAGACCTTCGGTACTTCCAAATATCTGATTTTTGATCTAACAACAAAAGACGACAAAAATATTGTCATCTCTTATTGTGAACAAGATTGAATGATCTCCAGTAGGCTTTATTTCTCCTGTGTAGATTCTAGTTCTCCCGGAGGAGTGTTTTTTATTGAATGTTAATAAGATCTATCTCTTAAGTGTAATTGTTTACATAGCAGTTGCGTTTACGTAGCAGTGACAAAGTGTTAACACAATGTTTGTGGTACACGATCTGAAAGTCCGATTCGTTGGCCAGTATCTTTACATACTGAATGTTTTTGGTTGATAAAAAAAAAAATCCAAATTATGATTGTATTTATGATGAACATGATCCATACATCCATGATCCAACTGGCTTGTATTTTCACCAACAATTCAATTCAATAGATCTGCCCCAGGCAGTTAGTTATCACCTTCATGTGCTTTCATGCCTCTGTGTTGGAGGGTGTGCATCACCATTTATTATCAGTGGACCATCAAATCAGTTGGGGGTGCAGAGCAGAAGCAGAGGTGGGAGCAGATTCATTCTATTCACTGTGTTTTATTTAAAAACAAGCAACAAAAAGAGAAGAAAAAACACTTGGTGTTTCAGAGGGTAGTGACAATAGGAAATGTGGCCACAGAGCAAACCTGTCACAGCTTTCACAATCTGCAGTGTTGCTACATGTAGGTATATTTTGGCTCATGGGGCCATGCCACCAGTCGAAGACTCTTCAGGGCGAGGCAACAGACACAGAATAATAGAAAATTGGGCTAGAGATGGCGAGCGTTGGGTACGCTCAAACTATTCTTATTCTCGGAGTGTCTGAGGACAATCAGGTGAGTTACAAATCTTCAATTTTTCAGAAGCTAAATATTTATTATTGTATTGGCAAAATGTCTTGGTGTCACAGGGAAATCATATTAGTCTGATTACTCTTGGCTTGTCATCTCTTTCTTCTATATACTACTTCTTACTATCCATTATATACACACGGGCTTGAATTATCTTTGATTCACAGAACCTTTATGGGAATTGTTTTCCTGCAACATGTTTTCTGTATAAAATGTCTCTGCTTAATGTGTTACAATCACTATTATTTAATGATTAGTTATTGTCACTTGTGTGACAATAACTCCCCCCCCCCCACCTAAATATGCGCTGTATATTTATGTGTATTATTCATAACTCAGTGTACTGGAACAACAATTGATCAACTGTTTTTAGAAGAGCTAAGATTTGTAAACTTGTCAGGTTGTTCTGTGAACGATTCTTATTAAAACCTAATTTATCTTTGGACAGCTGTCATCTTTTTTCTGTACTTCTGTCCATGAAGCACTTTCCAGGAGAATTTATTTGAGTGACATATTAATCAGTGAGAAGTCACCAAGTAAACATTTGATTGGATTTGTAGCGGTTTCCTGGGCCTGTTGTCAGGGTCGGGCAAACACATCTGCCCAGTCTTTGATCTTAGGACCTGAGATCTGCAAATCACTAGATCATACCCCTTGTCCATAAAGTTAACATCTCTATCACAAAACATTTGACCAGCTTTCCCAAAATAAACTATCATCACATCCCATACTCTGGATATCAAATCAAATCTTATTTATATAGCCCGCAATTACAAATCATAACAAGTCAAACAAGTCTTACATGGCTTCACAGGATGTTAGAGGATACTTGGATTGATCTGTTACTTGTCTCAGAACCTTGGAAGTAAAGGAAGCCTTGTATCTAAAAACAGAGTGTGGAGTGGATGTCGTAGAATAGGGGCGTCCAACTCAAACACACAGACGGCCAAAATACAAAATTGGGACCAAGTGGCTGGTCAGACTGGACAGATGACAAGCGTGCATGTTTTCCCCTCAGATATATAATGATAAACCTTTTCAGATGGAAACAAACTTAAGTTTTGGTTAAACACTGAATCTGGAACATGCAAAGTTCAATATTTCAAAGAGATGGAATATCAAATTTCAAACTAAAGATACATCAGTTCATCATTGTACATCATTCGTTTCTTATTTCCATTTGAATAATTATTATATATCCCTTCCTTCTAGTGTCTCTTGGGCCCCGAGCAAATATTCTCAGGGGCCCCTCCAACCCGCGTTCATCAGCATCATTGAATTGATAATCTGACACTAACAAAAAAATGTGAAATGTAAACAAATGTTTCTTTTAATTCAAGGATTACATTTACAGCATAATACAGCACACCAATAAATACATACAGTTTGCAGATGTATAAAGTCTATACACCTCACATATCAGTGTTTGAGACAGACTTGTCTGCTTCAACCACTGCAGCTTTAGACATCTTTTCTTCCTGCAGTCTTTTAGCTGTTTGTTGCTGTTGTTAAATATTCCTGCCAAGGGCTTCTTCATTTGCCCTAACTAGCTGACTGCACCATTACTCATGTAATACTTTCTGTATTTGCAAACAAAAGGTTTTATTCTTGACTGTCAACTGTCCCACTCACGGCTGGTTATTATACTTATAAGGCTGTCAACATTAACATTTTCGAATATAGAATCATTTTAAGATACACCAATTTGTGACATTGTTCGTGTCCTAAAGATGATTTAATCTGTTTATTATCTTACTCAGACTCCTCCCACTTTGCATCTACAGGCCCATGTGCCACTCTCTCACAACATCATTTCTATGTGTCTCTTGCCCCCACAACCTCATTGTCTCTATCTCTCCCCCTTCATCTCCACCATCTGTGTCATTATAGTCTATCCCCTGAACTGTCTGTGTGTGGAAATGCATCTGTCTGTCTTGAATTGCTCTTGTCTATGTATTTCTCTGTCCCCATCATCTGCCTTCCCCTCTTGATTTTACATCCCGCACATGAAAACATATTCAACCTTCAACCAACTCATGTCATTGGATTTATCTTTTACATTTTTTTCAACTTGCATAAGTTATCTGGACTGGAAGTTTATTTTATCCAACAGCCAACTTACTTTTTTCATTTATCTGTTTGGAAAAATATTCAATAAGTTGAGAACACTTTGTGCATTGTTTTGTATTTCAATTAAAGAAAGAAAAACCCACTTGCATTAAAATATTTTGTCAATATTTCATGATTGAATTACAATTGAATTCCACATATACATTTTTTATTACAGTAACTGGCCCAAATAAAGGAAGTAATTGTAATTCCGGTGTTACTGAGGCAGCTGTGGCCATGTGGATGAGGGAGTTAGAGGACTCTGACCGGAAGGTCGGGGGTTTGATTCCTGCCTCCTCTCATATCTGCAAGTAGATATACAGCATGAATGTTTGTGCGACTGGGTGAATATAAACTGCACTGTAAAGCTCTTTGAGAGGTCTTCAAGACTTGATGAAACGCCCTATGAATACAGACCATTTACTCCTTACACTGTTTTAGTGTATTTTTCAACTCAGTATTCGGTGGTTTCAACTACAGCATATTTGCAGAATGTTGGGAATTCCAACTCCATGCTTACGGGACTGCTCCTGCACAACACTTAGCGGTTAAGCTCATTATTGCTCTGCGCTCAACCCAGTTTGCCTCCTGCTCCACCTTCCACTCCCCAGCACTGAATTGTCACAATAACCTGGATTATTTTTAACCAGGCATTTTAGTGTGTAGCAAAGTTTAAAGTAATTGTACGAATAATGGAATTGAGGTAAGAATTGCCTATGCTCTGAAAGAATCCAAAGGTCTCAGCACATAAGGGGTCTCAGTACGGGTCGATAAATAAGGATGATGTAACCCACAAGTGGCATCACATTACCAAAGCCAAAGAGGCTGCAAGGAGTAAAGAGAGTAAAGTGAGTCAACCGTAGATCGAGACCAGGGTCAGACCAGGGGTTGGACACGGGTCCACAGAGGGCTACTATCACTATTATTTGATTTTTAACACACAAAAAATGAAACTGGAGCAGGTGGAATGAAATCGGTACCATATCTTGCGATTAGTGAATAATTTAGAAGTCTGAAAGCCTCCAGTAAGGACTAGTTTCGAGGGGATTTTGAGTGATGTAAGTGTAATATTGGCTACCATGAGTGACACAGGCAATGAAGATACTGTAAGTTAAGACAAGGCACAAAACCCAGTCTCACATGTTAAAAAGACACACAATTGTGATGTTTTCTCTTCAGATATGACAATATTTGCGTTAATTTTGAAAATATTTAGATTGCATCTCACGCCCAAGTCAAGTTACTTCACTTGTAAAGGATCAAAGGAGATATTTGTGTTGATCATGATCTTGAATCTTAACACTGGGAAAAATAATGGGAATGTACTGCCAGTTATTATGCTTGCAGTAAATGACCACTCTAAATAGTGATTATATTTCCTTGAAAAAATATGCCATTGTAACATGCATGATCATTTATCATTATTTATAGTACTACATTCAAAACAATATTTGTATTTCTTTGTATTTGAAACCTCAGTTTCTGGTCTTTACTTTAAAGTGTTTCCAATTGCCTGGATCAGAGTCCAGTGTGAAAAACTAATGCCATGTTTAATTAGGTGTAATTGATCACAAAGCTCTCGGGTGAATTATGGTGGAGTCTTTAATTACATTGATGTTATTCTATCAGGTACCCTGAGGGAACTAAACCTGGGTAAACAGATTTGAGCACAGGTCCTGGGGGAGGCTGCAAGAAATGAATCTCATTATTGTACGAAATTCACAACCAATAGTCTGATATGTAAGCAACCACAAGGAAATTAAATAGGTGTCTCTTCAGTGCGTTTTGTTACACTGAGGATGTCTTGGTCAATAAAGCGCTGTAGCTTGAAAGGTTTTCAGAATGTAGTTGATTTTCCCTGTCATCTTTAGATCATGCAGTCAGTGGTCAGATTCCACATAATAGTTTGAGGGCCTCAATTAAAATGTCCCTTGTTAAAAGCGCTGTATCTCATTTTTGTCACTTCTAAAAATATTACAATACAATTACATACTGTCATTTTTGTGCATTTATAATCACCTAAATGTTTTACTTTTTCCCCAGTACCCTTAATGAGCCCATTAATGTATATTTACACCTAAAATGTTTTTACAGTGGCCCTGAGTGGACATACTACACATCTTTTGAGTTTTAATGACAACTGAAGTCTACCATAGGATCTCCTGCATGTTCAGAAGGCTGATGGATACAACATGCAACTTCACCTCTAGATGTCTCCAAATCTTACACACTGCACCTTTAAGTGCCAAATCAATACTTTACAATTAAAAAAAGGTTCAGACCTTAAAATCACTGAGAAGAGAAGAGAAGAAATGATCATCAGTTTCCACTATAATTAGATGTGACGTACAGAGCTGGGGACCCAAATGCTCGACCACGGTTGGGCTCCCTCGGTCCCTTCGCAGCGTTGCCCTCTATGGGCATTCCACCAAACTGCAGCTTCACATCAGCAGTCTGTCTTAGGAATTCTAGGCTACGCGTGCCAGTTAGTTTTCGATGTACCAAAACTCCTCTGATGCCGAAGTGGCTGCAGTGGGAATCCTTGTGAAAACTGGAAGTGGAAGGCACAGGAAGCTGTTGATAGAGCAGAGGCACAGCGACAGCACAGCATCTTGTTTGTCGATGTGGCAGTGAGACCAGAGTGAGGCCGGACCAGGCAGTTTTCCAAAACCCTGATAGGACAAAGCCAGGGGAAGGGAGAAGTGTCAAATGGTGCAAGATGAGATACGAGCCGAGGTGGAGGACGACCGCCGGACCAAGATGGTCGGCATGTACCAGCGAGGAAGAGTGTTATTTATTTTGTATTAATTATTTTGGGAATTTTCTATTGCAAATATATGCACCTTTTTTTGCACACTTTGGAAGGCCGGTAAATTAAAAAAACAACACCAATCAAACCTATTTTTTCGACTGTGCCATCATTATTGGAATTTTTTTGAGCTTGTTCACAAGAACCCTGTCACAACAAAATGTCAGTTACACTCCTTGTGAGTCATGGTGCACTCCCGTGATCTGTTTGTGGGACAGATCTCACATTCTATATTCGGTCTTTTCTACGTTTCCTGTCTTCAGCCTGTGTGATTCAAACCTCTGTGACCTTCTCATTCATGACCTTCATCTCCTTCAGCCGGGGTCCGGAGGTGTGTCGCTGTCATTTGCTGGGAGGAGCGGGTGTGGTGACATCACAACACTTTCAAGTCGGTGACATGTGTAAAGGAAACAGGTGCGTGTGCGTAGAACTGTTTGTAAAATTGTGCATTCAACTGGGCGTATGAACGGAATCACGGTGAAAGTTGTGCGCACGTGAGGATTTACGACATCCGCTCTGCACTTTCTCTCTACATGAGGCCCCAGGTCCTCAGGGCTCGGGCAGATACAGTCAGCACAGCCATCAACAACAGCAAGTACCAGCACACCCCCGAGCAATCCATCACCCGGGCATCGTTAGAGCCGGGGAGAGGGCAAATCACAAGCCAAGTTCCTCCGGAGGGCTTCTGGCCACCGCAGGGGACTGGAAGCACCGAGTCCACCTGGGAGGCAGCTTAAGTTCCCGGAACACATCTCCGCCCAGACATGGTGTCAACATCAGAGTCAACGAGGCAGGTGGTCCTGGTGACGCATACTGTCCACACATACTGTCCACGCATACTGTCCACACATACTGT
>JAFBJT010106012.1:144988-166952 GCA_016785325.1 Chascanopsetta lugubris | reverse complement strand
GAGGGTCTAAGGACAGAGGATGTTACCCACCCTGTGAAGCCCTGTGTGACAAACTGTGATTTGTAAATGCGGGCTATATAAATAAAC
Organism: Chascanopsetta lugubris; assembly: GCA_016785325.1. Taxonomy (NCBI): domain Eukaryota; kingdom Metazoa; phylum Chordata; class Actinopteri; order Pleuronectiformes; family Bothidae; genus Chascanopsetta; species Chascanopsetta lugubris. Next base: position 166,865 of record JAFBJT010106012.1, on the reverse strand, counting down.
TTTTATTTGATTTTGATTTGATCCATGATAATGCAAATGTGATGTAATATTCTGCATGAGCATGACACAAGACACAAGTATCAATTAAAAAAATGTTCATCTGAAAATAACCTCTCTTAAATTCATAGTCTATGTGTCTTTCCACTTTTGGATAAAAGACACCTCAAAGATGCAGTGTGTAAGATTTGGTGATATCGAGAGGTGAAGTTGAATGTTATATCCATCAAGTCACCCTTTATTGAACACAATTTAGCTGTTTATAACTTTGATATTGAATTTGTTCTTTTCTGTGTTTTGGATTCAGTTCAGACAATCATGTAAATTCCGAGGGATCATGTGACTTCTAGTGAATGAGTCAATCTACCCCCGACAGACCCTTTCATCCCGCTGTCATCTAAGAGGAGTCACTTGTTCCGTTGTTACAAACAGCAGCTCTGCTCTTGACTGCTCCTCCATCCCTCCACCTACAACACTGAGCCTGAACACTTTCAATGTCTATTTCAAAGTGTGGGCAAGGACCTAACGACCCGCCTGTTACACTGCCCACACCTCGAGCATGAGAGTCTTAAGGTAAACTTAAGGATGAGCTGGAGGCGAGTGTCCGGCTCTCTATGCTTCACTTGTCATCATGGTGAGTGAGAGAGAAACATTAATAAATGTACAAATTAACATGCTCCATTTGCTGCACCTTTATGTGCTTGTAGTCTCCCAGCTGTTCATCCCACTGTGCTTTTATCCATTTCATAGACACCCGAGGTGATGCACGGATGCATTACTCAAACAGGCGTCTAGAGATTACACTTCTGCTGCTGCTGTCATCCACAACATCTCTCTTCTGCATCTACGCTGATAGAGTCTCTACTACGTCGCTAATCAAGGACAAGGCGAGTAATCGAATTGAAAGAATGAACTGAAATGAATCCCACATATCTGAAAAAAGCACGAGAGGGCAGTGATTTATAAAACCACCATAATGACAATTTCAGTCCCAGACTTTGGTGCACTATCACACTTGACGAGGTAGAGGAGTGTAAGCAGGAAGGCTAATCACTTCAAACAGTCCACCATCATATGTGGTCATTCATCATCCAGAGCCATTTTCAGGTTCCTATAAAAAACCAAGATGGCACGTGGCAGACGTGTTGGAGAATTCCGCTCAAGAATGCTGGCTCTTTTTTCTTTTTTGTTTGTTTTTGGCAGGGCACAAATGCCATGCATTGCTAACATATAACAGACATTCCAAGACATCGGCAATCCAAGGACTTCTTTCGACTTTACTGGACATATTCTACCAGAGCTACAACCCATTGTTTGCTCCCGTAACCACCACCATGACCCCTGGGGAGGCTCCGAACCACCAACCTGGAGTGAGCACGCCAACCCCAGGAGAGCGCTTTCGGAGACGGCGACGAAGGTGAGGCAAGAGGGCAGGGGTTCATGCTAGGTTAAAAGCTTGTGCTAGCCGACCACTGCTTGCAAATTTACGCTCCCTGGAGAACAAACTGGACGAGCTGAGAGCCAGGATTACATCGCAACGGGAAAATCAGAGAGTGCTGCGTTCTAACTTTAACTGAGAGCTGGCTTACTGACAAAGTAAGCTGACAAAGGTTGCTGTCCACCCCGCCCCCCTTGCACTCTCCACGGCAGCGCTGGAGACAACATACGAGGTGCATACGGGGCTCCACCCCGCCCCCACTTTGGACACTCAGACCACATCTCCTTGTTCTTGTACCCGGCCTAGAGACAAAGACTGAAATAGACAATACCGGTCACCAAACATATCAAACTCTGGACACCCGAGACTGAGACCACCCTGGGATCTGTTTAAGACTGCAGCCACTCTGGAGGACTCTTCAGTCAGTGTGGAGGACTTCACTGAGTATGTGACTGGGTACATCAGCACCTGTGTTGACAACATCGTGTCCACCATACAAGTGAGGAAGTTCCCCAACCAGACACCCTAGATAAGGTACGTCAGATGCTGCGAGCCCCCTCTCAGGCATTCACATCATGCAACGAGACAGAGTACAAAGCTGGGAATTACGAACCGGGGAAAGTCATCACTTCAGCTAAGAGGCAGTACAGAGAGAAACTGAACGGCTATTTGTCCACTGCTGACTCCGGGTGGATGTGGCAAGGCCTGCAACACATCAAGACCGCCACCAGCATCACCGGTTCCACAGACAGCCTGCCAGATAACCTCAATCCATTCTACACACGCTTTGAGACCTCTGGCTACAGCACAGCAAGGGGGCACACACACACCTCAACCACCCAGCCCCCCTCCCCTCCACTGACAGTCTCATCAGGTCAAGTACAAAGAGTCCTGAGGAAGATCAACGCCCAAATGGCTGCAGGACCAGATGACATCCCCGGACGGGCTTTCAAGGCATGTGCCAACGAGCTTGGTGCTGTCCTCACTTCAATCTTAAACCTTTCCCTCAGCATCAGCACTGTCCCCTCCGGCTTCGAGACCACAACCATCGTTCCTTTCCCCAAGAAGAGTCCCACCCACCTGCCTGAATGACTAGAGGCCTGTAGCACTCACTCCTATCATTATGAAGTGGTGGCTGCCCCACATTCAGAGCAGTGTACCGGACACCCTAGTCCAGCGGTGCCCACACTTTTTTGCCATGTGAGCTACTTTTTAATTGACCAAGTCAAAATGATCTACCAATACCAGGGATCAACATATGTAAGTGTGTGTGTGTGTGTGTGTGTGTGTGCATGCGTGCGTGCGTGTGTGTGTGTGTGCGTGTGTGCGTCCACGCGCGCCCAAGCGCGTGCATATGTATTGAAACTACAGCAAAAAAGTAAAACATTTGTGGACCTGCAAAAAATACCTTTTTACATTTTTCAATACGCTGATACACCAATTTAATTTTAAGAGGTTTTGAAATTTTTTAGCAAAATGAAAAGTGGTCTCTCTCTCTCGCTCCATTTTTCATTAAGGTGTGTGTGTGTGTGTGCGCGCATGCGTGTGTGGGCATATCTGTCTCAGGCCACTTGCGGTGAAGCGCGGCGCCGCCGATGCTGTGCCACCTCTGGCGCACGAGCAGAGTGTTTACGTGCTGCGGCAGCTGTGCGCTCCTCTCTCTCTGTCTGTCTCTCTCTCTGTCTCTCTCTCTCTCTCTCATGTTGACGTGTGACGAACGCCGGTTGAAACGTTACCGGCGATCTACCAACACTGCCCGTGCGATCGACCGGTCGAACGCAATCGACGTATTGGGCACCTTTGACCTAGACCCACCCTCTGTGACTGGCTTCTGGACTTCCGCACTGGCAGAACCCAGACTTTCAGGATTGGCAGCAGGACCTCAGCCAGGATTACCACAAACATTGGCACCCCACAAGGATGTGTCCTCTGCCCCATCCTCTACACCCTGTTTATAAACGACTGTGTTGCCACCCATGAGAACAACACCATCCTGAAGTTTGCTGACGGCACCGCAGTGATTGGATGCGTCACTGGCAGGGATGAAGTGGCCTACAGGAGGGAGGTTGGTGACATGGTGCGAGCACAACAGCCTCGCCCTCAATGTGGACAAGATGGAGATAATACTGGACTTGAGGAAACAGAGGAGACCTCATCAGCCACTGCCCATCCAGGAGCTTGAGGTGGAGAGACAGAGCAGCTTCAAATACCTGGGTGTCCACATCAGTGGGGACCTCACCTGGACACTCAACACCACACAGCTGGTCAAGAAAGCATAGCAGCGGATGGTCAACTTCTACAGCTGTGTGATAGAGTGCACCCTGACCAACTGCATCACAGCATGGTACGGCAGCACTACTGCTATGGACCGCAACCGCCTGCAGAGAGTGGTGAAGACTTCTGAGTAGATCATCAGGACTCCATTGCCCTCCTTGCAGAGTATCTACCATCGCAGAGTCCACAGGAGAGCTGTCTCCGTTTTCAAACCCACCCACCCCCAACATGGACTGTTCACACCTCTACCCTCAGGCCGGAGGTTCAGAAGTGTGAAATGTAGGATTACGAGACTTAAGAATTCACTCTTCCTTACAACCATCAGACTCCTAAAGTCTGAGAGCGGAACACATATGGAGCTGTGGGTTGGCTCATGGTGCCTTCAACTCATCCATGGTATGTACCACGCCCATAATTATGCATAATTTCAAACATCGCTAAAATAAAAAGTGAGTTAGACATTGAGATGCAAAGAGATGCACACTCCTGGGCCACCTTACATGTGGCAGTTTCTGCACCTGAGGATGGTGAGAGGACTGCACAACCATTCAACACCTAAGACATCTGTGTATCCTGCCCAAAGGCTCCTGACACTCACACCAGCTCCAAGGAAGATACAGCTGCAGACAGGGAAACAGCACGGAAACCTTCAAACAGGTGAGAGCGTCATCAACTCAAGACAAGAGAGAGCGAAGAAAATGTGGGCCTCCTACCTCATCATAGGACAAAACTCCCTGCAGTACCTGTGGAGGACCATGTTCCAGGGATAGGGCTACGCTCCTACATGAGGAGCCATGCTAAAAGGAAACAACTGTTTATCTACTCATCTGTCAGACTGATGGGAGACTCCATCATCACTTTATATTGTTATTGTAATGTTACATTTTCATGCCCACAGTAAGAACATTATGATAGCAAACACGATACATGTGTGCTTTTACTATCATCTACTTCTCAACTACTTTCATGAATGTTTTGCTGATTTGCCCATGATGTCTCCCTCCCACCGCCCTCTGCGTCAGTCCAACTTATCTGGGAGACCAGCAAGGATCGCTCCTCTTCAGCCATAACCACTGGCCACCCTAGACATCTCCTTAATGGCCTGGCGTAGAGATTGTCTGTTGATGCCCCTGTCCCTCATCAGTCTTACAGTAGTTGTTGCAACAAATCCCCGACATCCAACTTCTACTGGGCAGACCTTTACTCTCCAGCCTCTCTGTTCAGCCTCTGCTGCAAGCTCGGCGTAGCTGAGCTTTTTCCTTTGAAAAGCCTCCTGCACAGCATCCTCCCAAGGAACTGTGAGCTCCACCAAGTATGCCCTGCACTGTGAGGTGGACCACAGGACCAGGTCATGTCTCAAGATGGTTAGTGTTATCCCTGAGAGTTGTTGGTCGACATCCACCAGTATCTGTCAATCCCGAGCTGCCTCCAGTTTGCTCAATCTGGACCTTGGTTGGAACTTGTCATGGCCTTGTTCCCCACCTTGAACAAAAGCAATTGCTACACCAGGAGCATTTCTGGGTGACAAAGCGTTGATGGTGGTCCTCTTGGTTTCTAGGGTTGCTGCCAGGCATTTCAGCACTTGGTTATGTCTCCAAGTGTACCGTCCTTGGGAGAGGCTTATTTTGCACCCAGTGAGGATGTGTCAGAGTGTAGCTGGTGTTGAGCATCCAACCACTGGTTGAGATTTTGGGGGGATGGGAGGACACCGTAGATGGCACGAATGAGGAAAAGTATCCTGCTTGCCTCCATCTCCCACATGTCCTTCCAGCTGATCTTACGCTTTTCCACACTCTCTGATCTCATCCATTGGGCCTGTTTGGCCTGTGACACTGCCTTGACCCACATGCTGGACTCCTCCTGTCGCCAGATTTCAGCAATAACCGCTTCTCCGTTCTTCTGAGGCTTCTTTATTCCAGCAGGGTCGTCTCTCACCCAGTCCAAACCCACTTCTTCCATGTTGGCTCATGATGTCACTGTGGTAGAGTGCAGCTCTTGCCTGCTGGACTGCATTTTTTGGTATCCACTTCCTTCCTGTCAACAGGTTTGGGGCACAGCTTGGATCACAGGGTCTTTTGACTCTGCTATGTTCATCTCAAGCCTTGCTTTGGTGCATTTGAACTACTCTGTGAGGCTAGACATCTGGGCGCTTAACCGCTTTCTCACGTAGGAGAATGTGGAGATGTTGTGAGAACCCTCTGTTGATTAAGCTCTTGCCCACTTTACTGCCTGTTCCACTTCTCTCCACTTTGGAGGACTGGTGTCCATCAGGTGCTGTGGTTCTTCGATTGGTGGGATCTGCAGGAATGGTTGTCTGCTTGTGCTTCTGCTCATCTGCATACATACTCTCCAGATGCTGTTCTAACTCCTGTCTTGACGTTTTCAGGTCCCCCCCTTTTCTTTGGTGAAAAGTGGTTTCACGAACTTGAAGCTATCTTTGAAGAAATGCGATCTTGCTCGCTCTTTCTTCCTTCTTGTTTTTTCGCAGGTTCTCTGCTTGTCTCAAGGTTGTTAGACGGTCTCTGATGTCGCCTTGGAGAATGTTGATGCCCTCCTTCTCAGTCTTAGAACCCTTTTTCCTCTGCTTTTTAGCTGCCTGGATCAGTCGGTCAATCTCCTTTTGGCGTCTGGACTTGACTTCGAGTGGTGGTACCCTTCTGTTTCTAATCTTAATTCCAAACCGTTCAGCTCCATACAAGTAGATTATGTCTCCCGTGCTGTTGAGATTTCCTTCGGCTGTGCCATTTATTCCTTCTGAGATGCTGATCAGGCCTGCGTTTGTTGTTTCCCATGTCATCCTCTCTAAGGCTCCAGGCCAGTTCACCTTGTCACTGCTGAGGTTTTTCTCCAGTGTTGGTTTAGGCTGGATGGGCTCCATGACCCCCTCTGCCTCAATTGCAGTGCTTGAATTACTTTCTTCAGGGGGGCTGATGTCCTGCGGACTTTGGTGAGTCTCCAGTCGCTGGACTTTACTCGACTTATTTAATTGGCTTCTTAAAAAATACTTATCAATGTGCGGTCCTTGTTTTCCCTCATTCAAGCACTATTTCAGGCTTTGGTGTCTTTTTAGGCCCGTTGAGGTTGTTGATTTCCTCCCACTGCAGAGATAGACCTGAAGTACTTTTCCGGATGCTGATGGTGTGCATGTCTTCCTTGTTGTCTTTTCCATGCCAGGGTCTATAACCAAGTTATCCGTCCATGAGCCTTCTTTCACCCCTACTCTAGCTGGCTCTGGGGGTATTTCTTCTATATTTGTGTTTGTAGCAGATAGTGGGTGTCTCCAGAATACTTATAGCTTTGGATCCTGCTGACATGGGTAGCTAGCCCATGCAGCCCCGTTGGGGTCTGTTTCCTCCTGTCAGCTGTCTTTCCAGCTGTCACATGGTCTTCCCCTTGTTGTCAGACATTCTGTTCATAGCAGTCACTAGATGACTCCAGACAGAAGATTCATAATACACAGAATGATAATTACAATTCAGTAACTTAGACAATTACTGTTAAAGCATGTTACATGAGCCTATTGTATTTCAGTAATTGCATTTCAGAATGTTTTTAATGAGAACAAAGATGATAAAGACCATCTCTGATTTCTCTCGAATTTTAGTTTGTCTCACAACTTATCTGCTAACATGGAGGACAGAGGCTTTATGATCTTAATTTTCCCCCTGCACTTTAGAACAACACTATCAATGTGATGTCTGATGAGGGCTGTGACTCTGTGGAGGTTCCATGTGGGCCTGATTCACATCAGGTCCGTCTGGGCTGTGACCAGAGGCTCCTGCAGCCTCTCAGGAAGCCTGGTCGGTCACACCCATGCTCCGCTGCACTGCTCTGATGTGTGCCAGATTATCATGTTAGCACCGAGGGGCAACCTCCACTGCAAACGTGCTAGCACAATAAGAAGTGACAAAACTTGCAGTTCACATGGTAACCTCTAGAGGCTGACCCCAAAAGGGAGCAAATCCCCATTGACTTCCATGTTAAAATGATCGAGTGATAAAGTCCCGTACAAACTACAGTTTTGGTTTCAATCAGTCATATCATGACACCTGTACGGGGGTGAATTTTTTTCTGACTTATTTGAAGTTACGCATAATTAAGGGCATGGTCCCTCAACTGACACCACAAGCCCACCCACAGTTCAATGTGTGTTCCGCCTCTTTGCCTGTTTTGGAATGAACTGGGAAGTAGCAGGAGTTAGGATTTGGCAAGATGGCCGACAAGGGACACGCCCACAATTTGTCTCAAAAACACTCTGCCGAAACCAACAGGTGACGTCATGGACACTACGTCCATCTTTATATACAGTCTATGGTTAGCACCAACAGTGCGCACACACACACACACACACACTGTGTGACGTTTCTCTCACTCTGATTTATAAAGTTAAGATGAACCTGGGGTGTTTAAACAGCCATAGTACAAAAGTGCAGTGTCCAAAATGTATTTCCACTCATGTAGAAAGTAGCTCCATCATTCACTGGCCCCTCCCACCAGTACAAAGATGTTTGTGCCTCAATGGTTTGTATCAAGAGTTTAGTTAACAACAAAAACACGTGAAACCCTCAGAGGGAAAAGGAAAAGAGCCTGATCTCAGCAAAAGTGCTCTTTGAAAAGATTTAGAAGAGCCTTTGAAAAGCTTGAAGAACAGAAAGAGGCATTAATAGAACTCAGTCATGGTGTGGAGAAGTGGGCTGGACACGGATTTGTGTGCCGAACACAAGCAGCCGAGAAGAAAGGAAATGATCCTCAAGACTTTCTGAGGATGTTGGCCCTGATTGACAGTGGCTGAGACATCTCACACAGAGCGGGTGGGGGGGGGGGGGGGGGGGGGGGGGTGTAAGGTTAGGGTTAGGTGTAAGAGGGATGGCTGAAAGACAAATACACATAATCTGAAGCTTAAGGTCATTTTGTTGTGTTTTAGTGGAGGAATATTTAGAGATTTAGTGTGTAGGGTTTAGTGACATAACGGTAAATTTGTGAACTAGTGGCCCTCACTATAACCTCCTCCCATGTGTGTTTAAATGGTGGCAACATCAAATAGAAAAAAAATAAATAAATTAGAATAAAATAAAAAATGGTGGCAGCATCTCCAGAGGCAGTGTTTAGGTTGTTGGAGCTAGTATCATGGCAGCCTTCGAAAAAATATGAACATATACAAAAATATCATTATGAATATCTATATCCAATTATCAGCAATTCTCTCTTTAAAGGTCTAGTGTGAAATATTTAGATGGAATAATTTGTATTTCTTTTGGAAGATATTAAATCTAAAATGATGATCATCTGATGGGATGAATTTTCCATTATGTTCAAATGAGCCCTTTATGTTTATGGTCCTTCCTGTGGAGGCCTCCAAGCTCTTACTGTGAACCTGGGTGGACTAACTAACTAGCTTTTAGGCTTTAAAGGTGCAGTGTGTAAGATTTCAGTCATTTTTGTCACTCTAAAAATATTACAAAACAAATCCATATTGACATTTTCGTGGATTTCTAATCACCTAAATGTATTATTCTTCCCCCATTACCCTTAAACGAACTCGTTGATGTGTGGAGTGGGTCCTCTCTACGGGGCTGCCATGTTTTTACAGTAGACCAGAGTGGGAGTTTTAATGACAACTGAAGTCTACCATATGGTTCTCCTGCATGTTCAGAAGGGTGAGGGTGAGGTGATGGATACAGACAACATGCAATTTCACCTCTAGATGTCACCAAATCTTACACATTGCACTTTTAAAGGTACAGTCATTTTGCAGTATGTTAGGTTGTAATCACATTTAGTCACACAATTAAAAATGGCCCCTTGAGAGCAACCATAATGCTGACATCACCCTCGGTGAAAATGAGTTTGACACCCCTGCCCCAGATGTTTGGAACTGAAGAGTAAAATGGGTGATATTAAGATGCCACATGCAACTTCTCCTCTAGATGCCACTAAACCCTATAGACTCTAATTCTGCACTGCCTATATAAGAGAGAGTGGCTGTGGATCCTCTGCTGCAGCTGCATGAAGACAGAGACTCAAGTAATTAGTGGGTGTGCTGAGTCCTCGCCTGAAACCATATCAGGAACAAAGTTGCCCACTGCCGTCTCTGAGGTGAGTGTATCATGTCACACGACACCTCTTTACCGCCCGCCTTATAAATTGAGCCTAAGTAACAGAAATGACACAATGTCATCGCTCGCACCTTGTTATTGCGGTGCCTTGTTGTGGCAATCTAACAGCCTGTCGTTTCACTCTGCTAATGTGGTCTCTTGACTCTCTCTGTGTGACTTTGTTCAGGCTGAGTGGAACGAATAAACACTGTCACTTCAGAGAAACGCTGAAAACCCTTCATGGCCATCAGCCGAGGCAAGCATACAACCTCCACCCCAGCCCAGCTCCCTCTGGAGCTGAGGCTCAGTTCATCCAAGGGTTATTACCTGGCAGTGATCAGAATACACAATGTACCAGAAGAAAGGTCACTGGAGACACATTCCACCGTCCATATCCATCAGTGCACCACGCTCCATTCATCATCATCCTTTAACAAGCTTCTTGGGCTGTGACTCTCTCCCAAAGCAGCGCGTTGTTGACACAGAGCAGAGAAACATAAACTACATATTGACTCTGGCAGAGCAGCGAGGACACATAGCACAGAGGATCTGAGGTTTGACTTCACCTCCCAAGCATTAGGCAGCTAAATGAAGGGCTCGGACACAGCGCCCCCTTGGTGGTCATGCAACTTGAACCTGAATTTTTCCAAAGCGACACCAAAGGTCCATGCCACCACCACCTGGAAGGGTTTTCTGGAGCTGAGCAGCCATATCATGACAGCCAGAGGACTCCTATAGAGAGCAGGAGATGGGTCCATCCGTCACACAGCCAGCTTAAAAGATGGTTAGTAAGGCCACTTTTACTACTGTAAAAACATGGCGGACCCCGAAGAGAGGATCCACTCCTCATGTAAATATATATTAATAGGTTAATTTGAGGGTAAAGCAAGTAAGATTATACATTGAGGTGTTTAGAAATGAATGAAAATGTCAATATTAATTGTTTTGCAATATTTTTAGAAGTAACAAATATGGCTGAAATTGTACACACTTCAGTCCGTTCTGAAAATCCACCCTCTCTGTTAGGTGTAATTTAATCAAATTCTGATGATTTTTATTTATTTTACTATTTTACTGTTTAACTGCATGGTTTTTATTTATTTGCTCAGTTTTATTTTTACTCTGTATTGATGTGTTAGGACTTCTACCCTGTTTTATTTATATCTATATGTATTTCATGCTGCATGGGTGTTTTATGTTTTTTTCTGTACAGCACTTTGGACCTAATGTGGTTGCTTAAAAGGTGCAGTGTTTAAGATTTAATGACCTCTAACGGTGAAGTTGCATGTTGTATCCATCACCTCACCCTCACCCTTCTGCACATGAAGGAGAACTTATGGTAGGATTCAGTTATCATTTTAACTCAAAAAATGATTAGAACTTATACGACTGTAAAAACATGATGGCCTCCATAGAGAGGACTCGCTCCTCATGAAAATATATATTAATGGGCTCATTTTAGGGTTAATGCAAAAAAAGACAAGAAATTCAATGAAGATGTTGGTGCATAATTGTTTTGTAATATTTTTAGAAGTGAAAGAAATGACCAAAATCTTACACACTGCACCTTTAAAGGTACAAGGTATAAGATTTTGTGTACCATAGGTTATCCTGCATGTTCAGAAGGGTGAGGGTTAAAAGGAGGATGGAAACACTGAAAATGATTAACACTTTATCCTTCTTGGGTTTTTTGAATGTTAATAAACCTAAAAGCCTTATTCATGACTGATGCCTCCTGAAGCATCACAGCCTGTCAGATCAATGTGTGTGGAGATGTCACACCAAAATTAGAGGCTGAAAGTAACATGTGCAGCTGAGAATCATGTTTCCATGATTATGACTCAAAGAGAAGGAAAGAAATGGCATATCATTCACTGACATTGAGACATTTCTTAAAATAGTCACTAATTTCATTTCACTTGTGACAGCTGTGGACCACCTGGTCCACAGTTCACTGAGAGAAACTCATGAGTGAACGTCACTAACACTTGATGACGCCTCCATCATCATCATGACATCACGAAGGAGCTTATATATACATATTCTGTACTTTGTATCCATCTATAACAGACTTGGGCATTTCAAGGCCCACACCTTTGTTCACTGCGGCCCGTGGGGTTGAGTATAAGCTGCTCTGTTTCATACACAAAGCCATCATTAGCCAAAATATGCTTTTATTTTGAAATGCGTCTGTTTCCTGTGTGTGTCATGCTTTAAATGTTTACATGCAAGGATAGAGTCCAATCAAGCCTGGCTGTATCCAGCAGCCTTTGTTCACAGCACCTCCCATCACTTTCTTAGCCTTCAACATAAAAGTCCCAGTTTAGAAAACAACCCCTATTTGTTTCCAGTCCAATTTGCATTTTGAAATGAGTGTTTTTCTGTATTTCTGATCATAAGAGAACTGTTTGTATTTATTCAAATGAACTGGCATTGTCTGCAACTGCAACTCTCTGGTTTTCAAATATTATGACTTTCCTGATGCACATTTGATAATAATGACTGTGTTGTTTTCACATCCATTTGAGTTTTTGTATATGGTGTTTGGAGTAATTGTTACTGAAATAAAGATGATATAGATAATACAAGCCCATGAGATGTTTTCAATAATTTCATGGAATGATGACAACAGGTCTTGATATTGTGGGGGGAAAATCGTACCCTTTGATGGGTCATAACAACTGATTTCCTTAGGGTCGGCCGTGAGGCTACCTGTAGCCCAAGGTTGGCTCTGAGGTCAGCAGTGTGATGCCATATAAAGCCATCATGTCTCTTTGTTTCCAAAGACACACTTTCTGCCTTTTGTAAATAACAATGCAAGAACACTCTGTTCCAGACAATCATAACAAACCATATCAGGAAGCTCTCTAACCATAGTCTTTCCTATAAGAATCCCAGCCTCGTGGCGGCACGGCAGAACTGATGGTGGCACTGCCCTGTGTATGCTGCTGATTTCTCCTCGAGTAAAGCCTATCTCAACCTAAGACGTCCTGTCTACGAGTCCTTGTGCTCTCTCTCTCACTCTCTCACTCATTCCGCTTTCGACAGCAGCGAACCTCCACAATTTCCACAACAGATATGACAAAGTTCCTTTGGAGCCTGATAACAATCTGGGTTTCTTATGCGGCGCCCCGGAAAAAAGAATGCCCACCCCTAGTCTACTCTACTAGATTTGAATATCCTTAATTATCCTAAACTGTTATGTGTGACATTGTGTTTTCAGACAAATCATCTTCACATTCTGTGCACAGATGATATTTTTGTGTCAAACATAACATAGAGTTATATTATCACTTAGTCATCCAAATTATTTAGGAATGGACTACACTAAATGAGAACTTTTACTTATTAATCAATAAGGACGCATTAACTAATTTATTTTACTGAAGTAGAAAAGAACATGCAGAGATGGTACTTTTAATTGAATGCATTGTTGTCCTTTTATTCATACAAAAAAACACTGAATTCACCAGTCAGCAGTTCTATTCTAGTTTACTGTCTTTGGTTAAGACACTGAACATGTGACTATCCCTGATGGCTGAAGTTAGTGATGGAGAGTGCTGCAGATGTATGTAGTGAATGGGTAAATGCAAAACTGAACTGCACATTTTTGACACTAGTACATGACTATACAAATACTGAGCATTTATCATTTGAAATGTTTACATGAACTGTTTCTCTTGTGATCTGTTGATAAAGACTTGAAGTTATCACTGCTAACCAGAGAAGGTGTCTCTGCTGTTCAGGTGTCAGGTGGAGGCGGAGGCCGAAAAGACTTTGTGGATCCAGAGCTTTTGATTGGAAGTGACAGTGGAGGGAGGGATGTGGCACAGATGATCTGAGCCCATGAACTGTGATGAGTTTATGAAGTGAACAACTCAGTGTCCTTGGATGCACTAACAGGCCAGAAACATCAACCAAGAGTCTTCAAGATGATATCTTTACCTATTATAAGGTACATCTGTTCAACTCCATATCAAAGCAAGTATCTAATTAAGAGTCTCCATTTCTGACATTATAGAAAAAAGTATCCAGCACACAAACACCAGCCACATCAGGGGAGGGCATTTCAGAATAAAAATCCTTTCCATGAATCCATGTATGTCTACTAATCACAGAATTTCTGAATATTAAGAATCTGTCCATGTTAGACTGAGTCTGTGACGAATGAAATTAAACTCACAGGTAAATAACCACTAGTCATCAGGTCAGAACAACAACACCACCACCAGGGCTAAACTATGCTCTGACATGTCTATTCATCACTTATCTCTTAATGTGCTCACATAAATGTGAGTTTAGTCATTAAAATCCATGAATTATTAATTAGGGAAAAGGTGAGATTTGTAAATATTGAAAAAAAAAAGAATAACGAATTTTGGTATCCACGCTAGTCATGATCAACATAAAACACTGCAACCACTGAATTATATTGGACATGAGAATCCATAAACAAGGCAGAACTCTATATTGCAGTTCACCAGTGACTGACAATGAATTCTCAAATTTCAAGTCAGGAAAAGATGAGCAAAGGCTCATTAAGCTCAACTTGACAGTGACAGTCAGTGAAAGTATAGCCCTCACCTCACCCTCCCTTTCCAAACATTTAAGAGAACCTATAGGCGTCAGTTATCATTCAAACAGAAACAAATAATTGAATTGTCCATTTTGAAGGTACAGTTTGTCAGATTAGGTCAAGTTGCATATTATAGCTCAAAAGTTGTTTAGTATGTCCACTCTGGATTATTATAAATACGTGGCGGCCCCCGTAGAGAGGGCCAGCTGCCCATATAATTATACATTTATAATATACATGTATACAGTTATGCATCTCCAGATGAGATGCTGCAGAACACGGGGCAGGACGGGGCAGGGCGACGTAGGACGGTGCGGGACAGGGCAGGATGGGGCAGGACGGTGAGGGCAGGGTAGGACAAAGCAGGACGGAGGTGATGGGTGATGAGATAGACACAGACTGACAGACAGACAGATTGTTGAAATGATATCTGGGTGAACTCTGGCCTCACCTCGCTTCCACTTGATTGATCACCATGTACATCTCCCAAGACATGTTCTCCGCCACGGCTCCATGAGGCACCAGCAAGCTGACCCCTGGAACACACACATACACACACACACACACACAGATGTCAGCAGCAGCAGGGTCAACACAAGGACTTATACAACATGTCGTTCAGATGCAGGGGAGCGTAATACATTTTACAACAAGTAAATCATAAAAATATATAAATATTTTACATTTTTGAGATTCCCTCAGATTGTCTTCCATCGGCTTGTTTCGCTTATTTCATCACCAAAAACTTCAGCTCTCATTCCAGATCCCATTTCATCAAAATGATTTACCGAACGCAAACCCAGTGAGTTTAATTGATCTATCTACATCAGTGATACTCCACTCATAGGTTCCAGCCCAAAAGTAGAACCTGGACACATGTTTTACATTCTACCCTTAAATGAGCCCATTAATGTATTTACATGAGGGGACCACCATGTTTTTACAGCAGCTCAGAGTGGACCTACCAAACATCTTTTGAGTTTTAATGACAACTGAAGTCTACCATAGGTTCTCCTGCATGTTCAGAAGGGTGAGGGTGAGGTGATGGATACAACCTGCAACTTCACCTTTAGATGTCACCATCAAACTGCACCATGTTTTCATCAAATTCAAAATTGGAGGTTGTGGCTCATCATTAAAGAGCTATTTGATGTACAGCATCACAACACGTTTTACAGTCATCTAAATTAGCCGTGATATAACCTCTATTTTGACAACAGGAGCAACAACAACAACAACATCTATGAACCCAGAGATCCTGTCAAATGACAGACCCAACTCAAACCCTCAAACGATTCATCCCTGACAGATGTCATATAGTTGTTTATCAACTGTGTGACTTTGTCCAGGAACCCCACCCCTTCACACAGATGGCCTCAAATAAGATACGATATCAGAACAATGATACATTTAAAATCAGTCAAATGTCCTCAGATAAGGGAGTTGTCTCACTTTAGTAATTGAGTGAAAAAAGGACTACATGTCACGATCACTGCATGTCAGGTTCTGTTTTTGTTTTATTTTGCACATTTCATGGTTCATTTTATTTTGAAATCACTAACCCTTGACACTTTCTTTACATCATTTCCTGCACTGCCCTCGTTCCCACCTTGGTCTCCACCCTTTGGGTTCTCCTGCTCCACTAATCATGCACACCTGATTCTCATTGTCTCCCCAGCCACTGCATTTTACCCTCTCACACTCACTCCCTGTCGCCAGTCCGTTGGTTTGCACAGTCACGTACCAGCACTTTCTCACAGCTCTAGTTCATGCTTCTAGTGTTTGACCTCACTTCGTTTTTTTGACTCTGCCTCTGCCTGCTGTCTGTCTGATACCTCTGCCTGCCTGCATGTGTACCGACTGAGCCTGGAAATAAATCTGATTTTGATCAACAGATTCAAGTGTCTCAGAGTTTTACATTTGGGTCCCTCTTGTGAACCACCTGTTCATGACAATGACCTCATCCTCCTTCTCCCAGTCAGCCAGAAGAGGAGCACGAGGATGGAAACAGATGCATTAGTCAATAATTTGATTTGAATTATTGTAGACAGTTTGTTTGTGAATTGATCTAGATGAATTATTATAATTGTATTATTTATTCTGATCTCCCTGCAGCAACATATACCAGACAGCTTATTATATGGCATGGTTCAGGAGCCCTCCACCATTCATCTGCTGCTGTATGGAGGCCAGAGAGGGACACTACAGAGAAACACAGTTTTTGGAAAATGAATATTTGATAACTGCAGCCCTTTTTCAATTCTTAACCGATGTTTATATTAAATAAACATGCTGTGTCAAATGTTCACATATATCTACAAACAATAATGGAAATATACACTCTGAGATGTCTTGTATTGTATTATGTGTATTGACTCTCAAAGGTTAGAGGTCAGTTTAGTTGGTGTGTGTGTGTGTGTGTGTGTGTGTGTGTGTGTGTGTGTGTGTGTGTGTGTGTGTGTGCATTCGTGCGCCCTGGTGCCAGCTGACTTATTACAAGTATAGAACCCTATGTTTTGTGTAATAATGATAATGAAAAAATAGTCATGAAAATTATAATTACAACAACAACAACAACAACAACAACAACAACAATAATAATAATAATAATAATAATAATAATAATAATAATAATCTCACAGAGTGGTCTGCGAAGTTATAGTAAAATTTAAAGTTTGATTTTGAAGTGCATTCCTCAGGAGTATTATAGCAGCATCTCATGTTTAAATTGGCTGATGGTCAAAGTGTGAACCTGATTATTCGTTTTAACATGCTGGAGTTTTGACGGGATGAGAACTGAAGTTCTGAGTAAACATAACCACAGCAAGGAGAGAACAGCCTCTGTAGAAGTCTTATTCACCGTGGTTCATGTTGTCTTTCATTCCTCACATCTAAAGATCTTTATACTATCTTGTATCTCTACTGTTTTTTATATTTTCAAAATCAAATCAAATTAAATGTCATTATTTAGGCCATAAACTTTTATCATCTTATTGTAGTTTGCCTAAGCTAGCACACGTCTACATTTCAGTCAGGTTACTTAGCTTCCACCCACTGACAGGAAGGTTATATTGTGTGTATCATGAGTGGTACCATGGTAACATAGCACTTTTCCTCATCTGTCGGTATTAAGTGAGATTGTGTTTATTCCGAGGGGCAACCTCCGGTGCAGACCGATGAAGCACAATAGGCAGTGAAACAATTTACAGTTCACAGGATGGCCACTGGGGGTGACTCCAAAAGTGCGCAAATCCCCCTAGTCTCCCATGTTAGAGGTGAATGAAACATGTTTAACGTCTGGTACAAACTTTGGTTTTGGTCTCAGTTGCATGTGTTACCGTGATAACTGTACAGTAAAACTATCATCCTTTATGTCTGTTAACAGAGTGAGGCAGATATCTGATGTGAACATAACACACATATATAACTGGTAAATACAAGTAAAACATATATGCCTTTTCCACACTGTGTGAATCCATTGTTTAAAAACCTGAACACAGAAATAACTGAGGATTGCTACTATTTTGGTTCCCTCCCCCTCAGGTGAGCAGGAAGTGTCAGTAATCAGCGGTGAAGGGCTGCGTGCGGCTGCTTATTCACTCTAATAAAGAACAGTCCCTGCACTCGACAGCACTAATGTGAATAAAATGTGTAATGTTATCAACAAACTCTATTTGCAAACCAGAAATCTGCACAAAATGATTTCTGGAGAAATATTCCAAATATACATTTCACCTTTTCAGTAGTAGTGTGTTTGCATGCGTTTATATGAATTTGTGGTGTTGCCACATTAGAGAGAATAAGAGGGTAGCTTTTGTCAAAATAATTTTGACAGGTGGCCGCGCCTCCTCCGTCCAATCAGAATGGTGGCTGTGACGGAAGTCCCTGGCATAAAATGCTGGTGTAACCCCACCCCTTCGACTAATCAGAATTGTGGGCAGGAAAGTAAGTCCTTGCTGTAAAATGCTGGCGTAACCACACCCCTTGACCAATCACAATGGTGGGCGGTACGTTAGTCCCCGGCATAAAATGCTGGCATAACCCCACCCCTTTGACCAATCAGATTCATCAGCGGGAAAGTAAGCCACGCACCCTTTTGTGAATGTCTGAATGAATGAACGTCTTGTTTCACACACACACACGCACACACACACACACACACACGCGCACACACACACACACACACACACACACACACACACACAGACAGTTGCAGCGCAGGTGGGAGAGAGAATATGATAAGATTGAACAATTTTCACATGAACAAAGTTTGTGTCTCTGTTAACAGAGTGCTGCCCCCGCAGAGTGTTCAATACTGTACGTACAGGGTCTCATTGTAATCAGTGCCATACTAAACCGTATGCATGTGGCATGCCCCACAATGGATTTATGACATATTGATCAGACCCCGCTGTCTAACAGCTCCTGAACCCTCAGCTCAGTTTGTCTATGTATTTATTTTTAGGGAGATGGTGTCCGCTAATGGTAAACTCTCAAACTAGATTTATGTCCGTCACCAGACTCACGTGTCCCAAAGCTCCTCTGTGTTAACAGAGGCCGTAGTTGTAGGACTCAGGCTTTAAAAGTCGCCAGCCATGAACAGCAACCGTCACTACCGGCGCAAGAAGACTACAAAATGTCTCACACGCCAATCCTCGTAGAGACGGCAGAAGTACGGTGGCTGAGAAGTGCAAATCACAACGACGTTAAGACGAATCACAACAACATTAAGGCGAATCACAACGACATTAAGAGGTGGCCGAGAAGTGCAAATCACAACGACATGAAGACAAATCACAACTTACCGGAAGAGACGGGACAAACGAGCCGGTACTGCCAACCTCCTTAGCAGAGGCCATCACTGATTGGACGCTTTGTCAATGACAAACTCGCCGCTGATTGGACAGAAGTGCACCGCAGGAAGGCGAAGGTGAACTACCGGTGAGCAAGTCAACGATTGATGCTTTACATTTGAATTAAAGAGATGTATTGCTCTCATTGTGGCAAGAAGTTCTAATCAGCGGAGAAGTTAATGTTGTTGTGATTCGTCTTAATGTTGTTGTGATACGTCTTAATGTCGTTGTGATTTGCACTTCTCGGCCACCATACAGAAGGCTTTGCTGGAAGAAACACAACTCCGGCCGAAGATCATATACATATCTGGGTAAGTTGTAATTTTACATATTTTACAACATTGTATGTGAGGATACAACATTCACTATGTTTCTGTCCTAGTTACAAGGGGCGTAAACACCCAATCATCGATAGCATTCTGGGCAGACTCAGTAGAGGGTGAAGAGGAGGATGGTGATGAGGGATCGCTGGATGCATTGTGCTGGGGTTGTGCCGTGGCATCTCCTTTTTTAATATTTTTTTTGGGGGGGGGCTTACAGGAACAGTGTTTTTTCCACAGCAATCTTGTCTTGCCAGTTACGGCATTGGAGGAAGAGGGAGGTGATGGTGTCTCCAATTTCTCATATCCTCTCAAACCACAGGGCGACCTGAACATTTATGATTGGGTAAAATACACCGCAGTTAGAAATCAAGCACTCCAACACAAAGTTCTCCGAGGCTCCCTTCCGCATAGACTTGATGCTTGCTCTGAAGTACCAACGACGGCCGATGGAGGTTTTTGACTCTGAAAACCATGTGACTCTCTTGAGTATGGGACGCTTCCGCTGCAGGTTGCTTTACGGTTGGAGGGATGTTGCATTCTACTAGAACCATCTTGGTGTCCCAGCGATTTGAATCTGCTATCAGTCAACAAAAAACTGACCAGTCAGTGGAAGTCAATGTGGCCGCAGCAGGTAAGGATTCCAAGGCTTCATGCTTTTCACACTGTTACAACCACATCTCTCCTGTCTCATACTTGAATACGTACCCCCAGGAGCCGTGTAGCCCCTGTTTGTGTGTGTATGTGTATGTGTGTGTGAAACAAGAATTTAATTAATTCAGATGAAACATAAAGTTAATTCATTTGGATAAAACAAAAAGTTAATTAATTCAGACATTCAAAAAAGGGGATGTGGCTAACTTTCCCACTGATTAATCTGATTGGTCAAAGGGGTGTGGTTATGCCAGCATTTTATGACAGGGATTTACATACCACCCATCATTCTGATTGGTCAAGGGGGCATGGTTAGGGTGAGACTTGGGTCACACCCACCATTCTGATTGGACGAAGGGGGCGGGGTTGGGGCAGGACTTACATCGTGCACACCATCCAACTCCCCCCCACTCTGTATACCTGGACTGTACCACAACGCTCAGTGTATTCACAGCATCTGCCCCCCTTCCTACTTCAACATAATGGTATGATCCTAGTCTGTCCTTGCATATGATTGGTCGCCTCTACATGAATGGAGTCTCAGCAGAGCCAAGCAGGAGTGATTAAAGATTTAGATCTCCCCGACACTGGGCTTGACACATCGATATTGCACATGCACAACTAATATGATATAGGAGTTGTCTACGATGGGTAGAGAAGAGAAACTGAAACTTAAGTATTGACCTCATCCATAGTGTGTAAATAAAGATGGATGTAGCGTCCGTGACATCACCCGTTGGTTTCACCAGAGTGGTTTTGAGGCAAATTGTGCGTGAGTCCCTTGTCGCCAACTTGCAGAATCCTAACTCCTCCTTCTTCCTGGTTCATTCCAAAAACAGGAAAAGACTAAAGGACTATACCTTTCGTTATGTATAATTTCAAACATTGATAAAATAAAAATAAGCGAGTTAGAATAAAAGTCACCCCTGTACAGTTGTCATGGTAAGATATGTGACTGATTGAGACCAAAACCGGAGTTTGTACCAGACTTTAAACAAATTTGATCATTTTTACTTGGGACTCTATGGGGATTTGCTCCATTTTGGAGTCAGCCTCCAGTGGTTACCATGTGAACTGCAAGTTTTTTCACTTCCTACTGTGCACCATCCGTTGCCCCTCGATCTCGTCACACAAGTATTGATCAATACCAAAACCAACGTTGGCTTGATAGTTTTGGCAACAAAGAAAGATAAATATTTAAAACAGTTTAGATGGAGCCTCAGAAACAGGCTTGTTAGAGTAAAGTCAGCAAGGAGAGTGATGTGGTTGGTGAAACCCAGATGAAGCCGAGTTCATCATTTCTCTGTAAGGAGACGAGATGAAGCCACAAGCCTCCTCTCATCTTTCATTCCCTGAGTCTGAGACCCTGAGTGGAACCACAACCTTCTGCTCACAGCCACATATTCTGAGAGCAATCAGAATCAGTTCTAACTCAAAGAACAGGTAGTGAATCCTGCTCCAGAGGATTTGAATCCAAGTCAGTTTCACATTTCAGATTTGTGTCTCTATAAAGAAAAAAATCACCTTCCAGCCCAGAGATATTTCACTGCACCACGCGATGCGTGTGTGTGTGTGTGTGTGTGTGTGTGTGTGTGTGTGTGTTGTGTGTGTGTGTGTGTGTGTGTGTGTGTGTGTGTGTGCATGCAGAAGCACGGCAGTGAAACACTTCC
>JAFBJT010106012.1:59900-89601 GCA_016785325.1 Chascanopsetta lugubris | reverse complement strand
GAGGAGATGAGTTGTGCTGATTGGAGGTGAGATGAGAAAATGTACCTTGATGAGGCTCCGTAAAGACGATCCACAACGAACACAGAGTCATCATCCATCAAAACAAACGACAGACGGTGTGTAGATGAAATATTTGGCTGACTCATCGATTACTATATTTGACCGAAGCCGCCCAGATGTTCCCGTGCGGTTCAAGATAACGTCGGAGAGAGTTCCTCTGAGAACTTGGCTCGGTAAAATGTTGCCGCGGCGTGCGCGGTCACGTGGTTGTGCGAGCTGTGCGGCTCTATTGTTCGCGGCTCTGTGATTCCTCACTGATTCACCTCTTCGAATTCCCTCGCTCTTTTTGTCACCATCAACAAAACAGATGACAAGATCAGTTTGTGTGCCGCGCTGACAAAAGAGCAGAATACCTATTGTTGCCGGGGCTGAAAGGAAACCAGGGGCGCTCGCTTATTGAAGCGACGTCTCTGAGCCGAGTGGAGTTTATAGAGGAGGTGTTTGTTTCGGGCGTCCCCGCAGCACCCCAACATTCATCACAGAGAAAAGACCGAGCAGCTCTCAATGCACTTTCTATGACAACCGGCAACTGATTACTGCTGCGTCTGCGTAGGTGGGACGGCAAAGGGAAACGGCACTGTACGGCAGAGTGAATACTGTATACACACACACACACACACACACACACACACACACACTCACACACACACACACACGCACACATACACACACCCACAGAGAGATCCTGATGCATTTTTCTCTTCTAAGGCCAATCACCTTGGTGCTGACCTCTCCAACCTCACTCCTTCTATTTCTGTCCTTGCCTTGGAATCTTGGGAGTCTTGGGGGTGCAACACACACACACACACACACACACACACACACACACATGCTTATTCATGTAAATTCGCCGTGCAGACTGCAGGAAAGGTCACACATATAACACTAGAATTATGCATATGTCACTTGCAGTGTCAAATAAAGGCTGTTTATACAGGATTGGTAGCACTACCAAGGTGTCCCTAATAAAGTGAACCATCAGTATATATGCTGTTTGTGAAAATTAGATGTATGGACTCAGGATAGGTTACACACACACACACACACACACACACACACACACACACACACACACAACGGGAGAGATTCTAATCTTCATTATTCTCCCCAAGAGGTAATCAATTACCACAGAATGTGTCACACACACACACACACACACACACACACACACACACACACATGAGCGCACACAGGTACTGATGCATTTTTCTCTTCTTAGGCCAATCACCTTCGCACTGACCTCGTCGACCTCACTCCTTCTATTCCCGTCCTTACCTCGGAATCTTGGGGTGCAGACACACACACACACAGACACACACACACACACACACACACACACACACAGACTTGCTGTGCTGCTGCTATTTAACAGTGATGTCAAGGCATTGAGTGGGGTAATAGAAAAACTGCAGAGCTGCTAACAGCCAATAGTGTAATGTCAGTGCCCAGCTGAGGACTGCAAAGACAAACTCAGAAATCCATTCTCCGCCATTACGGCTGCGTTGACGTGCCCTGTTTGCTACCAGACAAACCCCCGTGTGCCCCCACCCCCCCCACCCCCCCAACCCCCAACCCCCCACCCTCTCTCCCTCATTTCAGACTCTTTGAAGCGAGAGGGGGGAAATTGTTGTGGAGTAAATAAGTCACGTTGCATCAGTGGTGCGGTAATGTGTTTTTAATGGCCATATGAAATAAGAAATCCTTTCATATTAGGCTGAAGTAATTAATAATAGAAAAAACACAAGTGACAATGAGGCAGGGGAAGAATGGGAGGTGTGCGCGGGGCTCACCAGGCTGCAGTATGTGGATTCATGCCGATGTGTTCCTGTGACACAGCCTCAGGCCTCCGTGTTGGTTCCATTGCGCCTGGTTCTTGACACGGAGCAGGTCATTAAGAATGTTTCCTGATAACAGCTCATTTGTTTATTTTCCCTTAAAGGTGACCACACAACAATGACATGATGTAAGTGTGGCATTAATAACACTGGAGCCAGGTTCATTATATAGAGTGACATGGTATTTATCCGTATTTATCACCTGAATAGTTTTTCTTCAATAACATACTTATATATAAACCCTTAACCAAAACATATTGACATGTATTGAAAGTTATTGTGTAACACATAAGGAATGTAATCTATCGAAAGGGGCAACATATATCTGGTAATAAATATCAATATATTTATATTTATCAATATCAAGAACGTATTGCAAAATATATAGAATGCAGACCACATATCTTAAACTTAATGTATACGATTGAACAGAAATGAATCATATTCTATTCTTTTCTATAGCCATTGAAAGTGGCATTTGTTTGTATATCGTTCAATACAATTTTATTCATATGACAAAAACACAGAAATGTGTTTTCATTCTGCATTATTCTATTTGAAGGCTAATTTCAATATTTTGTAAAATAGACAAGTATTTATTTCGTATGATTAATTCCTGTCAAAATGCTTAATATACATGAAGTTCAAGGTGTATGGTGTCTTGTGCTCTGCAAAACATGCTTAGAGAATAAAAGATATATTAACATGTATTGTCAAACATATGCTGCTCCTTTGTCGATATATGTCAATGTGTATCTTTGTTCCTCAAAGTTCAGCAGGCCTGAGTTGGGTTGGATCACAGTCTCTGCTCTGAGCTTGGTGACATCTTGAAACATCCTCAGGCCAGTATGAATAAATGACTCTAAAGGATGGCAGCCTTTCCCTCTTCCTGCTCCGCGCTGACGGATTCCAGCGGCCTCCATTTCCCTGACATCAACAGGTTGCGTTGACAGCGGTGTGGGCCGCGCCCACACCTTTGAAGGCCATTGTATTTTGAACACACCAATTTGCTTTCATGCTCTGACTCGGCACTGCTCTTTATTTCACGGCCTCTGGATCGAAGCCAAGAATAATCCTCACAAAGACATTCGGCCCCTCGCATGTACACACACATCTCTCTCTCCTCTTTAATCCCTCTCCTCTGTTCTATCCTCATAAACACCAGCATTTTAAGAAAAGCACATTTTCATCACATGGATTCTCGCGGCAACACCTGCAGCCGTAAGCGGGTCGATGATTCCAAAACGAGTCGTTCCAACACATCAGTTCATCAAAATACATGATGTGTTCACAACGTTTGAGCTGACCCGGTGTTGACGTGTCAGCCGCAGGGTGCCGATAAAGTGCATACATGTAGCGATGCGTCAGATAAGACGCCCGGCGTCGTGTCCGTAAATGTGAGCCCTGGATACACGGAGTCTGCCCCAGGCCCCTCGTGTCAACCGGTGCAGCTGCATGTGCACGACATCTGACATTGGCAGTTTAAGTCACTGACAGCTTGTGCCACCGCCTGATGTCGACGCACACACGGACGCACACACACACACACGCACACACACACACACACGCACACACACACACACTCCCACTACATTCCTGAAAATGTTGGCCATTTGGTCGGTCCCTCTTAGAGAGCAGCGGCGTCTTCTTACTTAACAACCCTGTGCTTACGAAGATCGACAGGAAATAGATGCAATGACCTTTGGTTAAAACGGCCTCTGGGTAAACTGAGGGTCAAATGCCCTAATGGAGGGCACCTTGGTGATGCTGACGTGAGAAGTTCACTTATCATGGTCTTCACTTCCTTCAATACTGCTACATTGTTTTTGCATTATTTACATTGAGGATTAATACCAAGATAATATGTGGAATAACCTTTATCTCACTGTTTCCTTTCTAGCATGTAGGAGGAAGATTCATGGTGGAACTGCTCCTTATGTAAATACTAGAAAAGGTTCAAAATTATATTCAAAAGTTATATTCCGCTGATTGAATACATTTGAAATAATACACAAAAAAATCATTCCAATTATTATCTTAAAGGTACTAGCATTATTTTAAATGTAATAATGTATCATTATTATTATTAGTAGTAGTAGAAGTATTACAATTATTTTTTACTATCATTTATAATTATATGTCCAAATTGCATTGAAAATACAATCAAGAGTGATTGAAATGCTTCAGGTCAAGGGTCAGACTTCACAGTGGTATTGTTTGTTTGTTGTAATGCTATGGGGGGGCGGGATTTCAATTTGTAGGAAATGCCAATCATTCTCTAGAAGTGGGCGGGGCTTAGTGAATTGGGGTTTCCTTCCAGTTCCTGCAGGGGCTGCAGTGCTGGTGACAGGTGAAGGAAGTGTTTGGCAGAATGCAGCTGGAGTATTTGATGCTTTGTAATGCTATGGGGGGGGGGGGGGGGGGGACTTCAATTTGTAGGAAATGCCAATCATTCTCTAGAAGTGGGCGGGGCTTAGGGAATTGGGGTTTCCTTCCAGGTCCTGCAGGGGCTGCAGTGCTGGTGACAGGTGAAGGAAGTGTTTGGCAGAATGCAGCTGGAGTATTTGATGCTGATAAGTGAGATTTATTCCGGCACACGTGTGTTTTGAAGTTTTTAAAGAAAACTCCGAACTCCACAGAAACGTAAAAGTGAGCATGGAGCACCGTCGACTTCACTGGGACTCTGTTGGTGGAGCAGGTCCGGTGATTCACACGTGTACCAACATGAGGTGGACCTCATGTTTGAACCCTTCATGAATCCACTGCACATCGTGGGAGAGGAGGACACCACCTGTGGAACATGTCCACCTGTCCTACGAGATGGTCCCTGCCGGTGCTTCAAAAGTTTCTGGATCTTCGAGACTTTCCGGATCTTCTGGGTGAATTCATCTGAGAGCTTCTGCGGCAGGAAGCCTCCATCGCCTATCAACGCCAACCCATGCTCTGTGAGTAACGGTGTTTGATGTCATTCTGTTTGTGTAAACAAGTGAGTCGTTCATGGAGTTTGAGGTGACTCCATCTGAGGCCTTGACAGGCCTTCAGCAGGTTGATTTATCAAGTGTGAGTGTGTGTGGCGTCCATTTTGTTTCCTAAATGTGTTCTGTCAACACCCAAACAAGCTTCATGAAGACAGACGCACCATGTTTTTCCTTCTCCCTCTCACTTTAAATCTCTTATTCCTGTGATGACTCTCATTTGGCTGTTTTCACAAAATGGCTGTGACACCTGGCTGCTGTCATGGCGGCTGTCTGGGAAAACAATGTGTCTGTGCTGTCGACATGAAATATAGGAGCTTGTGTGGATGGTAATGTTTTTCCATGGCGGATGTTGAGGTAAAGCCCAGGTGTAGGAGTCTGAATTCTGATTAGCCGTCGTGTCTAGTTGGGAACTGCTCTTGTTAAAGGTACAGTGTGTGAGATGAAGTGACACCTGGTGGTGAAGTTGCAGCTGAGTCACCCCCTCAGTTTACCTTACATGCTGTGATAACACACGGCAGCCACCATTTTGTCTGTAAAGCTGGGACTATTTATTTTGTCTATTCTGGGCATGGATGTGTTAATAGAACAGGATACAGTATTAGTCACATGACCCATCTCAAGTCGCTGGAAGTTACTTGCCTGTTGCATATGCTGAAAAAGTGTCTGCCTTCTGGGGATAGTTTATTAATTTTATTATTATTATTATTATTATTATTATTATTTTTTTTTTTTTACAAAAGAGCATCATATATTAAAAATATTTGAGCAACTATAAGCTATATATAGATATTATACATATCATAGAATATGAATTACTTTTGTGGTCTATGAGAAAAATGCTTTTTGGGCCACATGGGTAATTTTTGTTGCACTACCACGAGAGACCACCGGGACAACATTAACTCTAATTGTGAGGGGAGGTGCAGTATCCCGTTTTATGAATACACCCATGACTCTGGACCAATGGCTGCCTCCTTAACAAAAGGACCTGCTCAGTCCATGATGAGGAAAACAGCACAGTGCCCGTTCAGATGCTCCTTAAAGATCAGTATTTTTTGAATGTATTCCATTTCACTAGGGAAGAGATGAATCTTTCACAGTGTGCTGTTTAATAGTGGCTCTTCCCTTATGGAGGGCTGCTGTACATTATGCTATAATGTATATTATTTCCTTTGAGTTTGACAGTGAGGCTGCTGTCACCACTTTGTTCATCTATCCTTGTTCCCTGGTTTCGACTTCCTGTCTCGTCATCTCGCTGCAATAACCACATGAATCATACATTAATCTCCTCGTGTCGAACATATCCTTTTTTTTTTTCTCCGAACTTTTTCAGCAGCCGGTCGTGTTTGTTGATATCCTGATCGCTGTTGTATGAATACTCATGTCTCGGTGTTTCATATTTCCCCAGTGATGTTTCCCTCCTCCAATATTTTGCTGTAGCAGGTTCCGTGTTTTCTATTAGAGAGTGATATTGTATATTGGCTTCAGGGAAGTAAACATGAATGTAATCTTGCACACACTTGATATTGGCTTCGTGGAATCTCAATAAGAGCATTCATATTCCACTGTGCAGATATGACAACTCAGCACAGTGGACTGATGTAGAAGGCTTCTTTACTGTTTAATTAAATGTCTCCCAGCTTCCATATTCAAATACACCTCACTGGTTCACAGTCTGAGGTGCATTCTTTTGCAGCAACATCCATTTTTTTTACTGTCAAGATGTGGTAGATAATTTTATTTCTATCACATGATAATATATCGTATTATTTTAGATTATTTCCACCTATATTTCCACTCACTGGCAATCGTAAGTGCAAATACTCACACACAAGCTTCTGAACTGTTTGAGAGTGATTATGGGGTTCGTAGTGGGCGGTTCGCTCATCGGCCATCTTGCCGATGCCTAACTCCTCCTCCTTCCTGGATCATCCATAAATGGGCAAAGGGGCGGAGCACCGTTAGAGCTGGAGGTGGGCCCACGTTGCCGTCACTGCACCCACAGAATGTGACAGGTGTCACTCAAGAGGCCACGCCCCTCGATTATGTGCAATTTCAACATTTGACTGATTGAGACCAAAAGCGTTATTTTTACCATGTATCATTCACCTCTGACCATTTTAACATGGGAGTCTGCGGGAATGGTGCCTCAAGTGGCCCACCTGTGAACTGCAAGGTTATCCACTTCCATATTGGACTACTATATTTACTGAACCCTTGTTATCACACATATTTGTATAAAAGTGTGAGAGCCCTGTCTTTGACACAAGCACAGGGAACCGAGCACACGTCCTTGGTGATGATGACTTCTGCAGATAAACATTCAAACTGAGGTGAAGCATCATTTTCATTTCACACTTCACGGGAAGTATTTTCTCAAGATCTGCCGCACGCATGGCAACAACCGAGTAAGAACAGAGGGGGGATGTGGATGATGACCTCAGCTCTTTGCATTCACACCAATCAGAGCTGCCGCACTCATCGCACACCTGACATGGCTCATGTCTATTTTCCGACTTTGCACATGCAGGGGATTGGCCGTTTCCAATTCTCGACATGATTTGCTGCCTCGTCACTTCTTGTGCGGCTCTCATCAATGTGAAGTTCATACTAACATGATGAGCTTTGGGTCTGAACCACGTGGGAGGCTGATGGTGGATCGTCTCCCGCCACATTTACAGTTTAATGTTGTGTGTCCACGCGCTGACTGTCATTTTGACTTTGTTCAATTAGTCTTTTTGTTGTTGTTGCTGCATTCTGCTTCTCTAATCACCAACCACTCTAATCACTTCTGCTGTCATCGTTTGTGTCGTATGTGTGCAACAATATTTGATATTATTTTAACAGACTTTGATGGGTTTTTTTCACGCTGGTGATTTAATGTAAAAACAGTTGGTCCCATTCATATTTTCCTCCCTCCTCACGTCATGCTCAGCCTTGGGACGACTCCACGGAGTAATTATCATTAACCTTTCATGTGGCTGTGAGTCAGACGCTGCAGTGCATGTCTGTTACTCAAGCGCAGGATGTCACTTTGTGAGCTGATGTCTGGGAATTGTTCCTTTCGGAACATTTACTCGAATGCATATTTTCTTTTGGGCTCGTTTACTGGGAGCAAATTAATTTTGGAATCAATTTTCATGATGCAGCTGTGACGGTTCGGGTCCGCGTGTGTCTGTGATAGACGGAGGAGAAAAGGAAACGGTTGGCTCGCGGTTTGTTAACACAGACTCTCACTGTCACGGTTTAAAGGAAAAATATCAAAACAAAGAGAGGCCATGAAATATGCATCTTGCATATGACACGAAAAAAAGTACAAGGAGAGGGCAAAAGGCCCGAAGTGATGACGTCAGATCTTAGAGACCGCCGTCTTAAAGGCACGTTCACATGGGATGGCTGTTTGTATGCGTCCAAAAACGGGCAAAGAGGTGGAGTCTGGGTGAGCCCATGGTGCTGTCGTAGCATCCACAGGAGGTCTGCCCAGATGTCACTCAAGAGGCCACGCCCCTTAATTATACACCATTTCAAAAATGGATAGAATACAAATGATATACTAATACTAAGTCCCACTGACTCTATCTTTAAATGGTTGTGTGTTGGTGTCTCCAGTTGGGTTGTATATAATAACATATACTGGCTTCAGGGATGTAAACATCCCTGTGATCTCATTGGCTTCATGTTAAAGGGACACGTCGTATTCTTTATCCACCGCTTTCATGTGGCTGCTGCTTTCATGACGGTTACCAATGTGACAGTACTGTGCTGCACACATTCTCCGGTCGGGTCTCCGAGTCATTGCGATGAACCCACGGCTGCGAGTGCAGCGATAACGTGCGAGTGGCCATTGTGTCCTGCGGCGCCGCAGGGGTGACATTGAGCAGCTTCCGCCGGAGCTCCGAGGGCGATACGGACTTACAACCTACAGTGAAGAGCCCGGGCAAGAGGGGAAGCATGAGGAAATCCTCTTTCCCCTCTCTTCCCTAACACGGGACTGAGCTGGCAGTAGTACAAGGCTGGGATCAATGGAAGTACATCAGAGTGGAGGGATGAGATTATCCTGGTTGGGATTTGGATTGGGACTTTGAGGAAATGCTGAAGGTGGGAGAACAGGCGAAGTTCTCACCTAAGCTACCGCAGCTGGCAGAGGAAGCCTGAGATACAGCAGCTTCTTACGGAGGAGACGCACAAAGGCGCTAAACTGTGTGTGACGTGCACATGCAGCTAATTCCACTCTGCATTCGGTGCACCCCATGCGGCTACGTGCATTCCTACAAACGGTCAAATACGTGTATATTTGTGCTGCGATGTTTCGCAAACTACCCTCTGAGCCTCTTGAGGTTCAGGTAAGTGCAGTTCTCCCGGAGCCTGCCAACCTCTAACCTCGTGACACCGCCGCTGCTGCAGAGGAGACGAGTAAATGGCGAGCGTGGTATTATTAAAAGTTCCATATAGCGTCAGCAGCAGCGCCGCCGAGGTGCTATCTGCTACATTAGCAGCCTCCCGCGAGAGAGAGAGAGTGAGAGAGAGAGAGAGAGAGAGAGAGAATCATTACATTTTCCCTAGCGTTTGTCTCAGCCGTGACATTTTCCATTCGACTCACAGCGAGTGACAAATAGCTGGATCTGAGCTGCTTTAGTTTGTGAATAAGACCTTGTGTCAGGAAGCAGTTTTTACGTATTATCCCTTTAAAGTCTCTTCATCATCCTCGTACACGGCACAGTGTGTCGGCAGCTTCCTCCTGCTGCTCTGGAAGTTGCAGTGATCAGCTTGTCGTGTCATTTCCCTTTGGATTCCTGTTTTGCTGTCTCAGACTTTGTTGTATTTACAACAACAAGAAGTGCTCAACACTGTCGTATGTTGCCATGGAGACAGATTCCTTTATAGGAGAAAGGACTTGAGATGTCAGGTTGATGGAATGTGTTTAACAATTAATAACAATTAATTAAATGTCTAAATCTAGCCCTCAGGTATTTATTATTCTAGGTAAGAGCTCATAGTGTCATATGCCACATTAGCCATACTGGGCTGGACGGAGGTGGATGTTGTTCTCTCCATGACCAGCAGGGGGCGACTCAGCGTGTTGGAAAAGGAAGTTAATATCTACAGTACATTATGGTTCATTTTCATCAATCATTTGCGTATTATTGATGGAGGAACTCGGCAATTTTAATAATTCATTCATCAATTATTTTTTCAATTCATCAGTCACTAAAGTCATATGTAACGTTTTTTAAGAGGTTTTATGAGTTCAAGAGTAATCAATATAAAATGCTAATGAGGTGCATAGTGGGTGGGACTCGTCGCAACTCCTCCTACTTCCTGGTTCATTCAAAAATGGGAAAAGAGGCGGAGCGCAGGTAGAGCTGGGGTGTGGGCCCATGGTGCTGTCATAGCATCCACAGAAGGCCGGGTCCAGGCGTCACTCAAGAGGCCACGCCCCTTAATTTTTGCTCCATTTCAAAAGATAGAATAAAAATAAGTGGGAAAAAGTTGTACCAGGCTTTTAAACATGTTTCATTCACCTCCACAGTTGAACATTTTAACAAGGGAGTCTATGGGGATTGACTGCCTCAAGTGGCCACCCTGTGTACTGCAAGTTTGATCCCTTCTATATTGGATTCTGAAGGTTGCCGCTTGATTGGACCACAGTTCCTTACACTTAATGTCTCTTAGAAACATTTGAGACCTGTGTGTGTGTGTGCGTGTGTGTGTGTGTGTGCGTGTGCGCGTGTGTGTGCGTGTGTAGCTGCTCCATAACAACAGTTGTATTGTACTTTATACCCGCACTTATCAGGACTAATGGACGACCTGAGTTTGCTTACACTGAGTTTTACTTTGGTGTTGTTTAGACCTCGGTGTCACTCGCCGAGCTCCTCTGGTGTTTATCACTTAATTTACTCCTTCATTTGTTCATTCCCGGCGTTAATCACCCCTCTGTGTACGCCGGGTTTCTCCGAGGGGAACAAAATGTTACAAGTGATTCTGTAGCCGGTCAATCAGAGGAGCTTTGGTTCCTTTTAAAGCGGACCAATCGGAACGCTCCTCACCGATTCAAAGAGTCAGACAGGCAGTGAGACGGAAACACAGGTGGCCTCCTAATTACTGAGGCTTATTGTTATTTCATGGCTTTCTTCAAACATTCATAGGCTGCCGAGTCTGACGGTCTGTCAGTGTGGGCGCTAGATTGAGTTATATAAGGATTCCTTCTCTTTCATGCCTGTAGGTCCAGACAGGAAATCAAATAAACATGGACGCCCTCCCTCGCTGTGGAACTTCGAGGAAACACCCCTAATGAGACTTCCAGCAACATCTCAGCCGTGCGTTGTGTCTGTTAAAGAGCCGCTTCCCCCTTTGGTCATGAAAACACTCTGCGTGAACCTACAGAGGGAGGCAAGCAAATAAATGAATAAATATATACAGCTCCTCTTCATTTGAATTGTTGATATTTTAGATTTTTTTTTAAAAGAAAAGAATGGCCATGAATTATTTATTTCATCATGACAACATGATAATTAAATGCATTTTACAAAATAGTCCCCTTTAATTATTCAGTTCCATTGTTATTTTGCGAAGATGTGCAGAGAGTGGTTTGTGGAAAACAGGGAGGTCACACGCATAACTGAGCAGCAATATTTCCATAATGAAACTGCATTCAAAGGCCGATGGAAAGCACAGCACAGAGATCTGATTTACAAGATACATGTTTGTGTTTACATTAATGGACACAAAAGTCCATTGTTTGGATCAGAACATCGAATCAGTGGCTTAATTACGGACAATTGAATGTCTTTAACGCCTCCAATATTATGCAGCTGTTAATTAATCAAATGTAAGTGGTGTGAGGGAAGAAGCCACTTGGGATGTGTGTTCGGGTCGAACGTGTCCCTGCAGCACACATGGGTTACTGGAGAGCAGGTTCCACGCACAGCAGCTTAACCAGCATGACTCAGCACCTTTCAGGGTCCTGTAATTTGCGTAATTGTCGTCCAAAACACACATTCTCATGTTTTTAGGAGTGTGTAACCACCTGAACATAACCTTTACTTTATATTTACATCAGGAGTGGCTCCTCTCCACAAGAGGGCGCCATGTTCTACCGCCCTATTTTGACCTGAAATGGACAAATTGAACACCTTCATGGTTTTGATGATTGCTGAGGGATACTTTTAATATTCAAAATGTCATCGTACAATATACAGTGTTTCCTCGTGTAGACGTCTGCAGACACTGGTCCCTTTAACTTCTCTCCGAGCTTCGTTCCATCAATATTTGAACAAAGCTTGGTACCGAGCCGCCGCCGCTCGCTGTAACTCTAACGACGTATTCAAAGTTCACACTGCCCACGACGAAGCTGTGGATCGGTTTGGTTGGAGATCACAGGTCTCATTGATCTGTCAGTCACACACAGGGGGAGCTAATGATAGAACACTCATCCCCATTTTGTTTCCATCCATAATGCAGCGGCGTCGTACCGCCCGTGTTTGCTCCCGACTCTTGCGAGCTTTCAACTTTGATTGTGGAAGCTTTCAGATAATCTGTAGCCTCCAGCATCTGTCTCATTGTTAGTTTTCCTCTATTTTAAGTGTTTGATGACACCTCAGCACTTGGCAGAGGCGGAGGGAGGGGGGGGGGGAACGTGCTGCTGCTGCTGAATAAATGCAGGCGAAGAAGAGGAAGAAGACGCTGTTGTCCACACGCACACACCGAGAAGTTTAAAGGTCCATGGTGACGTATGAAGAAGAATAAAAAGGCTTTGAATCATCATCATCACCTCCTCCACTTGTATACTCACATTTTCTGGAGGAAGATTTATTAGTCCTTAAAGGTCCAGTCTGTAAAATTCAGATTATATTGTGATGTTTCGGCGACAATGGGATACAAGACAACCATGAAAATAAATACCTTGTTGTGTTTATCGTAAGATCTTTATTTTCATGTAAGGACCATTAAGAGATATATAAATTACACTGACCCTGTATAATTGATAACTGCTTTTTTACATAGTATATGTGTATTATTATTAGTCGTATATGCATTATATTATTATTATTATTATTATTATTATTATTATTAGTATTATTATCATAAAACATGTTACATTTCACAAAATGAGACAAAGAAAATGATATTCCATAGCATATTGTTATTTTCGGCCTATTCATTAATGAGTCAATATTTGTATTAGGTAGAGATCAAGTATCTGCACACTGAAAACACTATGTGCACACGTACATGTCTGCAGTTTAGATGCATAATAAAATTGCAATTAAGTACTCTGACTGTTCTGAGTTGCATACTGTACACACACGCGCACATACACACATACACACCCATATGTCTATATATATATATATATATATATATTATATATGAAATCCTACAGACTCGTCACACCTGCTTTAACCTCATGTCTTCACATGTTACAAAGTACAGCGCTGTATAAACATCGTAAAGTAAAATTAATTTCCGCACCATGGGAGGTTGAGCTCATCCCCTCTGATGGAATAAAAGCTCCAGTAACAGAGTGCGAGATCAGCGGAGCTCTCACTTTACTCACTCTGGGTCTCACATTGAGAACTCTCCCGCTGCGGCGTCCCTCCCCCGAACACCTGTGACGCACGCCGCCTGTCAGTGGCGTGGAGACGGCGTGCGCGGAATAACGCCGTAAACAGAAATAGCCCTCTGCCGGGGGAGTTCTGTGACGGCTGCCTACATCTGGGTGGACGGACAGGCGGCGCTCACAAGCTGCACTGACACACACTCCAAACGTGTGACCGAGGGCTTGTCTCCGCTGTCTGCGGGGACGCGGGCGGCCATCATGGCCGTGCTGTGGGTGCCAGATGGCGCAGTCTGATGGAGTACGTGGATGAGTGAGTAATGGAGGGAAGTGGAGGTGTGACATGATTGAATTAAACAGACTCGGGGACAGGATGCTGCGTCGCTTCGTCTTGGAAGCAGAAGGAACATGTACTCATTGCCCCTTCTACTTTTATAGTCTGCGCCTATAGAAGACACTTTTGTTCTATTCATAGTGCACCTTCAATTCATGCATTGTATTCTTTTTTTTTTTTTTGCGCATTGTCAGCAGCTTTTCCAAAATGGGATTACGGGACCAAAGCACCGTTGAACTTGACCCCATTAGCTATTTCCCAAAGAAGGTGAGGCCACAGGAGGCATACATCGCATATTGTGGGGTTGAGTATCTTGCTCACTTAAGCATGTGGGATGTGTAAGGCTGGAATCGAACCTATGACCTTCTAGAATTAGTTATTTCTTAGATGGAGAGTCCACAGGACTGACCAAGGCATGCACATGTAACATGGGGTTGAGTATTTTTCCCAAGGATGCTTCAACATGATGGGTGAGGCTTGAGTTGAACCTATGAACTTCTGGTATTAGCAATTTCCCGTAGATGGAGTGTCCACGGTACTGACAGAGGCATACAAGGGGTAAACGAGGGATTATGTATATCTTGCCCACTTCAGCATGTGGGATGGGTAAGGCTGAAATTGAACCTATGACCTTCTGGTGTTAGCTATGTCTCATAGATGGTGAGTCCATACAACATATGGAGGCATATGAAGGGTACATGCGGAGTTAAATGATCTTACCCACTTAAGCATGTGGGATGTGTGAGAGTGGAATTGAACCTATGACCATCTGGTATGAGCTGTTTCCCATAGACGGTGAGTCCATGAAACTGATGGGGGCATACAAGGGATAACATGGGGTGAAGTATCTTGCCCAAGGATACCTTTAAGATGGGGCCATGGGTAATGTCGGGATTGAACCTATGACCTTCTGGTATTAGCTACTTCCCATCGATGGTGAGTCCACAGGACCACTTTGTAATGAACTTGCCTCGCGGGTCGTATTTAATCATACAAGGGTCCGGATGTGGCCCGCGAGTTTGACATGTCTGCGCTAAGTGGATTGTAGAATTAGTAGAATTATTTGGTCGTTTGCTCTCAACAAAATCATATTTCCAAAGTCTGAGTTCAGTTTATTGAACGCAGCCTCACGTCTCGAGTTGTGTTGTGAGCACCATTGTGTAACACGACATTAATAGTGATTTCCAGCTTCGTTCCCGTACATCAGAAAATAGCACCAGTCCTCATTTGGACTCGTCGGCGGCTGATGGAGGCTCAAACCGAATTTGTTGTTCTCTGTCGTGATCACCTCCCACTTATATCATATTTGTCAGTTCGACGTGAGCGTTTGTGTTTCAACACTTTAAGTGGAGGCGCTCAGCCCTGATAAATCATTTGGTCTTGTCAACAGCTGTGGCTCTGAGTCAGCCTGCGCCGTTTTATGTCAGCACTTTTGTTTATTTATTTATCTATCTTCTTTCTATTTTTTCATTTCTGCTCTGCAGAATCTGAAAGAGGATAAAGAAATTACCTCGGAGAGTTTGGGAATCAAAGGTAAAAGGATTCATTGGCAGTGGAGTTTAATTAATCTCTCTCCTCTGCAGCCTGGGACCGGATCCAAAAAGAAAGTGGGATATCGGAGCGGATCCCCGGCACTGAAGAGTTCCTCAGTGAGTGGTTTGCAGAGTTTACGTGTCGAGTAAACAGGTCACTGATTGCAGGCCACGTTTTCTGATTCAGCAGATAGTGAGAGAACAACAGTGACTGTGAATCACCCCGCACTTCACTCAGTGGGTGTCACCGCTCTGACTCAAGTTTTAATAATCTGTGGCTGCACGACCTTGGCAAAACTCTGACATGACAAACTGAAACTCCTTTTCAGTCATTTTCTTATAAAATAACTTAAACTATATTATTGGTATATTTGTTATATTAGTATATTTTATGATCTGCAGGTCAGGTGTAGTTTTCATCATTAGTAAGGAAGGGGATGCAGACCTGAAATGTTATAACCATAGACTATATATAAAGATGGACATAGTGTCCAAGACGTGACCCATAGGTTTCTGCAGAGAGCTTATGAGGCTCATAGTGGGCGGTTCACTCACTAACTCCTCCTACTTCCTGGTTCATCCCAGAAACGGACAAAGAGCCGGACCACAGGTACTGCCAAGGGTGGGTGCTGCCATATAACATCCACAGAAGGTGGGCCCAGGTGTCACTCAAGGCCACGCCCCTTAGTTGTGTACAATTTCAAACCTCAATAGAATAAAAATAAACAAGTTGAAAATACCGTTGTCATGGCAACAAATGAGACTGATTGAGACCCAAATGTAGTTTGTACCAGACTGAGCATGTGTCATTCTCCTCGAACGTTGATCATTTTTACATGGGGATTGACAGCCTCGAGTGGCCACCCTGTGAACTGCAAGTTTTTTCCTCACTTCTGTATTGGCTCCCCACCTACTTCAGTAAACGGCTCCATAGCTCCGCCCCCTGCAGCCACATATGATCAATGCCCCTCCGTTTTCAGCACCCTCGATCACTGACCCAGCTCGAGTCCACAACTCGAGACCAGTCTCATCACTTTCCATCTTCTCTGTTGCAAAGGGAACTCTTCCTCTCACTGGACGTCTTCCTCCTTCATCCAGATCAGCAGGGCTGCAGGGACGGGGGCCACCCCCAGTGAAATGGCGCCCTTATCAGTGACAGAATTCCTGGGGGGTTGGAGGTTCAGCTCAGTGTTTGGTTCTTATCTCACCGGACCCATCAGCAGCCTTTCAAACACTGAACCTCCTGATAACTGTTCTCTGCATCGTGACTAAAGAGGCTTGAATTGTATCTGACTGGGCGTCACAACCTTCGCCCACTCCTTTCCCCTTGACCCTCAAGGGCAAGGGTTTGGATTCCCTTTGTCTTCTTCCTCCCTTTGGGCCTTGGCATCCTCCAGGGAACACAGTCTGGTGTCTGCATTCCTGTGCACAATGAAACATCCGCTATGGCATGATCTAGGAAATGCTATCAGTGCAATGTTATCCCCTTCTGAAGTCTGCTCTTTCTAACAGGACGATAATATATTGACACACATTGAACATTGGGTGCGGCAGTGGCTCATTGGTTAGAGTGGTTGCCTTTGGATGTGAAGGTGACTAGTTTGAATCCCGGCTGGACCCTACTGCGGCCATTCATTGATACCCTGAATGATCCGCTGTGTACTGGTACAAATACCCCACAACCCAAAAACCTAAAAATTATATATTTCAATACATTTTTAACAGCAATATACTAAAATACATGTTAGTATACTGAGTGGGGCAATATACAGTATATGTGACAATACGTGTCAATATATTTATATCAATATATCTTTTCCTCTTCAATAGTATATTTGGAGAATATAAAGAATGTGCGTATATATTCAATGTCATATATATTAAACATGTGGAAAGGAAATAATTATATGATGTATATTCACATATATTTTACAATGATATTTAAAGTGGCAATAATTTGTATACTGTTCAATATCTAGAACATATTTCTAAATATATATTTGAATTCCTATGACAATAAAAAAAATTCAAAATATAAACATGTTTTAACTGTATATAGTAGAATGGTATTCTATTATAAGGTAACATTTTGCTCTTAAATGAATTTGAAGAACCCCCCCCCCCCAGAATCTTAATATATTGCATCTACAAAATATATTTTTGTTCCATGAGCACTATTAAGCACTTTCTGAGCACCGACACTTTTAAACTCCTAACATATTCAACCAATATTGAAAGTGAGCTTTTGATGAAGGTCAATACCCAATAAAAAACATATTTGACAGATTAACGTAAATGTCAGATGCATTTATCAAGCTTTAAACATCAGTGCTGCAGAACGTAGTTTCCCTCACTGCTGGCACCACTGCAGCAACGCACTCCAACCATGGCAGCCATGTTTGGAGGGGAGGGGAGGGTGTTTAGTTTTTGCACAGATCGACTCCAGCAGCTCTTTGATTCACAGAATAATGAAAGAGAATCACTCGTGATCATTTCTGCAGCCCTGAGCCAAAGCAATCCTCGTCTGCCTGCGACTTTGACTTTGATAGGAAAACCTTTTTGAGATGGTGCAGTGGAAACACTCACACACACTCACTGGAGACTGTAGTTAGGGGCAAGTCAACCACATCATGACTTTGGTGTTCTACTTTTATAAAAACCACCCAGGACACTGCAGGCCCTGAGCCAGAGGGGGGTGTGGGGAAGGGGGGGGGTATTGGTTTGAAGCAGTGATGGAGAGAGCAGCAAAGACTAAAATCAATATTTGCAGGGTGGATGAGAATTCCCTGAGCTTCCACACTCGCTCGTCTGGAGGAGTTTGGCTGCTTCTCCTTCCCCGCTGTTTTCTGCCCTTTATCTTTTGCCAGAATCCCTCGTTCACTCCAGAGCTCTTTATCATACAGATTGAAAATAGAGCGACTCTTCAAGAGGTGAATCGCACAAGATTGGGACTTTGGAACGGTGCACCCACTTTGCACCCAGTGACCTTTAGCATTGCACCTCATTAGTGCCACTATACATGTGGGCTTGGGTGCTTGTGGGTTATTGATGCATCGGTGTCCACCCCCAACACCACCAGACCCCCACCCCCCGCCCCCTTCCGGTGCTCCTGGATGTAGGTGGAGCGGCGGCTCAGTGTTCACCGCTGCAGGTTCACCTCTTGTTTCTGTGTGCTGGTGTAACATTTGCACATTTGCCTCCTTAAGTTTATTCTCTTTTATGGCACAGAATCATATATATATTTTTTTTATAAATGTAGACTTAATATATTGTTCTTTTTTAAATGTCTTAAAATCTGTAAAGTAGCAATTTTATTTATTATTTATTGAAATATATATTTAGAAATATATTCTCTCTATATTAAACAATATACAAATGTTTGCCACATTCGAATATATTGTAAAGTATATAAGAATATATATTATGTGATGAACTCCTGTTTAAATGTTTATTTATATATATATATATATATATATATATATATATATTTTTTTATATTTTATTAGATGTATATATATTTTCTTTTTCTTTTTTTCTTTTTTCTTTCTTTATTCTATTCATTTTGGAGGGAAAGACTCCCCATGTCTTAATTTCACTTTGACACGAATTCTGCTGTGAGGATAATTGCGGATTTGTTGCCGTGGAATAGAGAGAGAGGGCGGGGGGAGGGGGGGTCAGTGGAGTATTAAATATGATAAAACAATTGGTTTTGCTGCTGTAAAGCATCTTTCACTTATGGATGTAATTTCCTTTTTTATAATGAAAAAAAAAAACATTAGCTCTTCACAGCGTCTGTGAAAGCACTTCCCAATCTACATTACGCTATTTAACACTTCTCATTATGTTCTACTCGTCCATGCACGTCCTAAATGAATACGTTTAGTTACATTCAGCCCAAATGAGCCAAGATTCCAAGTGGCTGTAACGTCCTGTTTCCAGAGTGTGAGCTGAAAATGGCCAATGCTCAGTTCAAGTTATAGGTTCTAGCACTAGCACTAGAATCTGTGAGAACATGGGGCAGACTGGGTTTGTGTATGTTGCTCATGGAAACATAAGCATTGGGAATCAGATTGGGATGGTGTGAATCTAACCACCATCCTCCTGGTTCGTGGACAACCACTCTAATTCCTGATCCACCATCATGTCAGAGCGTGTCACAGCCTTCATGGATACTTTGGAGTTGAATATCCTGCCCAAGGACACTTTGTCAAAATATGGAATAAGGGAACCAAACCTATGACCGACTTGTCATTGGACTTGTCATCACACTCTAACCCCTGCTCCATGGCTCAACTTGATGGAACATAATAACAGAATTCACAAGCAGCAACCTCCGGTGCTGACGAATGAGTCAGTGGACAAACCTGCAGTTAACTGGCTGGCCACTAGAGGCTCCATCCCCATAGACTCCCATGTGAAAATGATCAACGTCAACAACTGTACGGGGGCAGGGCTTATATTTATTTCTAGGGAGATTTAGAATTGTGCATAATTAAGGGCGTGTCCTCTTGAGTGACACCTGGGCCGAATTGTGGATGCTGCAACAGCACCATGGCCTCTTTGCCCATTTTTGTGCCTCAAAAGCACTCTGCAGTGTGTGTGTGTGTGTGTGTGTGTGTGTGTATATATATATATATATATATATATATATATATATTATGGCTCTGTCTTCTTTTCAAAAACATTCTACCCTTGACTTTAAATTGCTGTGTTCTGTGCGCCGGGTCGAATGCTGCTGAAACTCAAACTGCCCCCGGAGGATCAACTTTACCTTGAGATAAGTAGGTCTCGTCTCCACTGATGGATCCACAGAAAGTCCTCATCGTGGTACTTTACAGAAACAACTGCGATCAGTACAAGTGCGTGATGTCACCGTCCTCCGGATCACTGGCACAAGCTGAGTAGGTGTGAGCCACTACAGCCGTGAGTCAGGGGACCTGATTCAGAACACTCACCCTCTCCCTCAGGCCCGGTGAACCGCTCCTCCTCCTTCCCTCCAGCCTCAGCTCGGTCTCATCCACACACCAGATGGCTCCTCCCTCCCTCCCTCCCTCCCGCCTGATAAACATTTAGCCTTTTATTCTGCGTGTGACAGATTCCGCTGCCAAGCGTTTGTTTGCGTCCCGAGCTCCAGGATGTAGGTGGCGCGGTGGCTCAGTGTTCAGCGCCGTGTCATCTCACAGCAGCAGAGTTCACCTCTCGTTCCTCTGTGCTGCTGTAGCTCCGTATGTTTACTCTCCCTTATGGAACAAAATCATCATTTTTTATATATGTAGAATCAATCTAACTGTAAAATTGCAATGTTTCACCTAATGTCTAGATATATATATATATATATTTAGGAATATATTCTCTCTATATTCAA
Organism: Chascanopsetta lugubris; assembly: GCA_016785325.1. Taxonomy (NCBI): domain Eukaryota; kingdom Metazoa; phylum Chordata; class Actinopteri; order Pleuronectiformes; family Bothidae; genus Chascanopsetta; species Chascanopsetta lugubris. The sequence goes on along the minus strand of JAFBJT010106012.1, from coordinate 68,940 downwards.
CAATATACAAATTATTGCCACTTTCAATATATTGTAAAATGTACAATAATATATATCATACAATTCATTCCTGTTCAAATCTGTATGTGTATATAGTATATTAATTGACATGAATATATTGAAACATATTGTCATATTTTGTCCCTTTCAATATGTTTAACAATAATATATTTAGATATGTAGACCCAATGTAGTTTTTATTGTTGCCAAATTGTTTCACCTTAGAATCTAATATCACAGTAATATTAAAATGAATTTGTAATCGTCATATGAATTGAAATGTTTAGAATTTAGAAAGATATTCTCTCTCTATTAAACACTGTACAACATATTGCTACTATTGATGAAGATATATCTACAGAATTATATTGACATATAAATGCCCTGTCAACATATGAAAATATATTTTCTGACATATTACATTATAATTTACAATACGCGTTTGTTCCATAGAAGATATATCGGTGGCAGCAGAGAGACTGTACCGATCGACCTCTTTTCCATCCTGCATTATTCAGAAACTCCTGTTGGTGTTGTTGCTGCATTCAAAGAAGTAAAAACACAGATGAGCTCACCAGCCTTCTTTATTTGCTCATCAATATAATTTTAATGTTCACATGAATTCTTCATAGGATTCATTTCATGCAGGGTAACGTTGCGCACCGTGTCCTGAGGCCACTGAGAGCCCCAGTCAGACTGTGCCTCTGTCCGTGGTGCTGAAGGGCGAGCGGGGTCCGGTCGCCTGGCTGCCACTGATACGCTGACATTCTGTTTGTCCAAAAAGAAATGACCGGTTGTCAAGAGTGTTTTCCATCAGCTTTCCCGATTCTGCGGCACCCAGGAGCAGATGGGAGGGAAATTGAAGTGCCAATGTTGTTAACCCAGCATTTTTCTTTTTTAAAGAAATGCACCTCCTGTACCTTATCGACCATCGGACGGAGGGATGTCTGAAATCTATGCAAACTCCCACGGACGCGGTGAGAGGAATCGAAACTGCCAGATTGACAATGATGCCTCTCTGTGCTTAATGCTGCTGTCTCTTCTTGTTTGCAATTCCCCGGAGGGATGGAGAGGAGGCGTGGCCATGATGCTGGTGGTTTCCCCTGAGTTCAGATTGGGTCACATCTGTGTTCTAGAATTTGTATTGGGACTGACGGAGCACTGGGATATGGAATGTACACGCATGGAGGCTGTGTTAGTGAAGAATAGATTAGAAAGGCCTAACTCCTCCTACTTCCCGGTTCATCTTCAAGGCACAGAAGAGTGACATAGAGAGTTGCATGGTGCACCAATGCGGCAACTTTGAGGGCTGATAAATGAGTCCAATGTGGAAGTGGGAAACCTTGTAGTTCACAGGGCGGCCACTTGAGGCGAAAGTGAGTCAATCCCCATAAACCGATGATAAAATGATCAACCTTTAGAGGTGAACGAAACATGTTTAATATCTGGTGCAAACTACAGTTTCGGTCTCAATCAGTCACACCCCGCCCTCCAGACATGTTTTCCAGTGACAACTGTGCGGGGCGGGGCTTATTCTTGTTCTATCCTGTTGTGAATCTGTGCAGAGTTAAGGGACATGGTCTCTTGAGTGACACCCGGGCTGACTTCCTGTAGATGCTGTGACTAGGGGCCCACCCCAGCTCCACTTGTGCTCTGCCTCTTTGCATGTTTTTGGTTCAACAAGGAAGTAGGAGGAGCTACTAAGCACTCTGCAGAAACCTATGGATGTCATCATGGATTTTAGGTCCTTCTTGATATACATTCTAAGGTTTTGTCCTTACCTACTAAGCATTTAGATAATGTCAAGCACATCGTAATGACTAATCACTCATCGAAATATTTATATATATATATATCACAAGTATTTTTATTCTTATTATTTCTTAGATCCTCACTCTTTTATTTATATATGAATCTGTATATAGACAAACTTGTGTCCTAACGACATGCTCTGGTGCCGGTCATCTTCCACACGCCGGCTCATGCCGCCCGTTACCATGAGCAGGTGGAGACAGGTGATCGGTGACCTGTGTGAGCGGGTCCCGCTGTCCCGGGTCCCGGGTCCCGGATGCTGGCGCGATGACGCTGTAAACATGGAGGGGCACTGTATTTATCCAATCCTATAGCGCTAATGTGGAAAATCCAGCTTTACGTAGAAGAGCCCAGGGCATGAGCCACCTGAACGGCCACCGACACACCAGTGGAACACACATCTCGCACTTTCCCTTCCCCTCCCTCTCGCCGCGTCCCTCCTTTACCTCGCCCTCGCCGCAATTTCCTCATTTGCCTCGTCTCGTACTCCTCTGCTTATTTCTCCTGTCTTTCATCTTCCCGTTACGACCCCATAGCCGAGGCAGTTAGAGTCCAAATCCATGCCTTTCTCCTCCCATCTCCTCGCCTTGTTTTCCTCCCCCTTGTCTTTGGTCTCGACGGGGACTCTCACGAAGCGCAGGGGAGGCTGCAGAGCTCCCGGCGGGGAGCAAAGCTGCAGCTAAAACAACTCTAATAAACACCCTATTTTCCTATTAATTGAAGGTGCTGTCATGTAGCTGCAGGTTTCCTTAAGGTTGTTGATTGATACCGTTAGAATATCCAGCCGAGCCTCGTATGGACACACACACACACACACACACACACACGGACACACACACACAGCTGTTCATTGATGGAGTGCAGTGACCAGCACCACAAGATATTTCAGTCATAAAGGCTAATGAGCCTCGTTCTGGCACCAAAACAGCAAATGACCATAATAATCACCATAATTACAGTACTTTGCATCACAATAGTGCACATTGCCTCTGCATAAAGAGTTGATACTGAGGCCAGGGGGAGAGAGACAGAGGACACTGTCTTCTGTAATACCATCGTGTGGTCGCATCCAAATGCTCTTGTCAAGGGTACGTCTGCAAAGTGGCAGAGATACCTGCAATTATTCATATGTATTCTAAACAATTCATGGATATTATAATGAAGTACTTATGTTTTAGTATGAACGTCATGGAGTTTGTAGTGATAGTGGTGTTGATACAGTAAGAGCTAAGTGATTTTTTTCACTTTGTGGTGCTGCTCTTTGCAGACGGTCTCGGCATTTGAGAATATACGATATATATATATATATATATATATGAGAATGTATATCATATGATTAATTCCTGTATTTGTATTTTATTTATATGAAGTTTACATTTTACAATATATGTTTAAAAAGATATATGTTGAATAGGAATATATTGATATATTGTCGTATATATATATACAAATTTCATTACATTTAAATCTTCAATTATGTCAATATAGTGTTGCTCCCTAAGGGGTATGGCAACCTTAAATATCACTAGAACTTGTCTGTCCATTCTGGGCTACAGTAAATACATATGGCAGCCTCTGTAGAGAGGACTGGCTCCTAATGTAAATATAACGGACTCATTTGACTCATTTGAATACATATTTTTGCATATTCAAGTGATTCCCCAGTAATGGAAACATCTGTAAATGTATTTCATGTTCAGTGTCTACCTATAAAAATTGTTATAACTTCATACACTGCACCTTTAATATACCTATATAACAAGTTAATCAGCTGATATCGTGGTAATGGCTATGACATTTCACCTGCTGTGTAAAATGATGTTCCGTACTCCACGTCTGCCTCCACAAAGGCTCTGATTGGTCTCCTGGCTCTGTGAATTGTTCGCTCCCTAACCCAGTGACTCTCTGATCAGCTGTTAACATCACCATCGCCACGGTAACCATTAGCACCGGTGCTGTCAGCTCAATTTCAGCCACTGAAATGGGAATGTAACATTTGAACTGGTGATTTTCTTTGTATGATACCAGACCTTTGATTATGGGATGTAAGCTTTGACTGTTTGGCACCATGTTCAATTATTCTCGACGGCAGAAACGGATAATTCTGCATGAACGCTCCTATTGATGTCATCACATTGTCCTTGTGCACCATTTGTATAATCTGCTATGTAATATACATGTCTCTGTTGGACCTGCATAGTGTTATTGTGTATTATTGTACTCATAGTGTGCTCTTTAACACATTTAGTTGGAAGTGCTGTGTGTTTTTATGACCCATCCCTTACGGAACAAAAATATATTGAAAATGATATTGTAAAATATATCAAAAAGAATAAATTATTATTATATAATATATGTCAATGGAGTCAAATGGGTCTGTGGACGACTCGGTGGCTGCTCATGCCAGTGTTTGAGTGTCAGCAGTGACACAGCTTTGTTCCCTCTAATGGAAATAAAAACACTCTTTTCACCAAACACTTTGACTTTTCAGTGGAAATAAAGAAAATAGGCCAGAGACTTGTTGCGGTGCTCTGTCACTAAGTGGGATTCCGGCTCCTATTATTCAATTATTTCCTGCTCGGTCCACTCCAAGCTTTAGAACATTTGATTGTGCCTCATTTTGTCAGTCTGCCTGTTGTTACCTTCCATTTTTAACATGGCAATAATTGCACTGCCTGAGGTGTAGGAGTTGGTGAGAGGAGGGGAATGAATGAAATGGCCCTATCCGGTGCAGGACACCTCGTCCCTCATCCTCCCTTATTTCCGCTGAATGTTCAGGTGCCACCGCCTCCTCAGCCCCATGCCAGCTCCTTTCTGCCCCGTGGCGGCAGAGACTCCTCATTTCACGCTGGAACAAAACCGAGTACACACACCAAATAAATGAGGGAAAGGTTAATGTATTCAAACACCTTATCTACATTGAGAGATGAGGTGTCGTTCCCCTCCATATGAGACTGAACATCCCCGGCTCCCTTTGCTTATACCTCAATGATGCGCTCCGAGGATGCGATGGCTGTTTTGCCCTCGTCACTGGACCAGTGTGAGCCTATTAAAACCACATTGCTTCCCCCACAATGAAGCCCCCCCTCCCATTAAAAGCCCATGACTGTATTAAATGAACAGGCCCGGAGACATGTCTGAGGACTTGTGCAGAGAGCTGATGGGATGCGATTATAAAAACCTCCAATGGCTCCTAAACGCCATGACAGGCTTCATGTACCGACACTGAGGGGCGTCCGGGGGGGGGGGGGGGGGGGGGGGGGCAATTGTTTCTCCAGGGGGCCATATAAGAAATCCTGATTATTACTGGGGGCCAAACTAACAAGTTCTATCAAGACTTGTTATCATTACATGAAATGATTCAAAACGTCTTATGGGCAATTCATCTATTTATGTTTTATCTATATCACCTTTATTTCAGTAAAAATTCCATCAAACATCTTTTTATCAAGATGGGGGTGTAAACAACGTAAGTTTAGTTACCATTTACTTCACCCAAAAGTAACTAATTCAGTGAGTCACAGCATTTTGAAAAGTAACTAGTTATAGTTTGTTAACTAGTTACTTAACTAGTTACTTAACTATAACTAGTTATAGTTACTTCACCCAAAAAAGTAACTAATCTTGTAACTGAGTCACAGCAGTAAAAGAGACTATAGTTACCAGGGACACTAACTATCGCGTTACTTAAAAAAGAAAAGATGAAATGTGTTGAATCATTTGGCCCCGCTCCCTTAAATGGAACTCATAAATATGAAAGATTTATGCATAGTAAAGTATAACAACTCAAACATTTGCATTTACACCCTCCTGGCTTTAGCGCTGCACTTTTTAAAAGCTCGGCTAAAGATGCGATTAATAAAGTGTGAAGACATCGAGCATGAAATTAATGGAAAGCTTATCGTAGCCATCAACTCTATCTTTATTTTCTAATTAAATCTGCCACCTTATCCCCACTTTCAACTGCATTGATTCGGTCACATGACCGCCCGTGTGCTAAAAGCTACAGACACAATATTTACCAGTTCGAACACAAGGAGGTGGTTGGTGAGAATGTATAATTGTCTGAGGGTCTCTCACCATTAGCATCTAACCTGCTGCGGGACGTTTCGTTATGTTAATAAACACATTTAATTGATGCATAATTGGCTGATTTATGACAGATGGTGAAACCACAACACATGTCTGCACTTCTCACCCACTGGTGAGGACATCTGGTCACATGTTATTAAACATACTCCTTTGAATTATCCATGGAAAGACGGATCCAAACTATGACATAAATTGAAAGTTATAATGAATATAAAAGCTGTGACAGAACCAGTCCAAAGACACAAGGAACAAATGGAACTGTGATTTATTCAAAATGAAAATGAGCAGAAACGGTTTGACAGAATCACCTCAGGCGCTGAAATGATCTTTGTTCCATTGAAACAGGAAAGTGACGAGTCATCGACACATGATACATGATCCCAATTAGACCAGTTACATCTCCTCCTCCTCCTCTCTGCAGTGACCCTGAGGTCAGAGAAATGACTGTGGTGAAATGTCATGATGAGAGCAGAGAAACAGAGAGGTGTCATCCATCAAACTGGTTAGTGTTAAAATGTGACTGGGAATTGAATTCCTCTTGGAGCTGAGCATGAGAACGCACACACACACACACACACACACGCACGCACGCACACACACACACACACACACACAAGCAACTGATATCTCCGAAAAGGTGTGGGAAGAAGTTGATACTTATTTAATCCCACTCCTGTCGTACACACTTCAACTAAATTAACAACTACACAGATCTGCCTCTTGAAAATGAATTCCCAGAACAGAGTCATTAATAAATGATGAGATAAATCAAAACAAGGAGAGAAAATACAAAACAAACAAAACAAAAAAAAAGATCAACCTTTTTGGTCCTCGCATCGTTTGAACTTTAACATATTTCCACAATGTTTGAGCACTCCACAGACCGAACCACTCGAACGTTTTACAGATGTCCCCACACAGAGAACTCTCAATGTGTGTAACCCTCCTAAATCCTAATTAGCCTCCCTGATAGTGGACATTGTTGGTAGCACATTGTTTTTTTGCCTCAGAAATGATTTGTGCTGTTTGAAAACGTATTAAATCTGTTGAGATGGAAGCAGGTTAGAGAGTCTGCGGCGTCCGACTGCTTACTGCCGCCCGGCCCGTGGCGGTGTCTGTCTCCACGCCGCCGTTCCGCGCCAGCTGTCGCTGGGCGCCCGCTCCTCGCCGCCTCTCTCGCCGTCTCTCTCGCCGCCTCTCTCGCCGCCCTCCCTCCCTCCTCTCTCGGCAACACACCTTCTGTTCTGACGCTCCTCCAGGCAGGTGGCTCGGCCTTTTCTCTCTATGCTCGACCCCCCCACCCCCCCGTGACCTCAGTGTCTCCCCCTCCTCCCCTTTAAAAAAAATAAAAATAAAAAATGAGCATACCCAACACTAACATTTACAAACCGGACTGCGCCATTGCTTCGACTCTCCTGCAATCGTAACCCAAATTGCATTACTGAGCATGAAATCACCTCCTGCGCTGTTCACGGCGCTGGCGTTCGGGGGGCGGTGGGTGAACACCTGTTGTGGCAGGTGCGCACCGAGTCACTTTTCCCTGTGGAACGCACCAAACGAATGCTGAGGTTTTTCCCTCACGATTCCACTGAGTCACTTCATCCTCTGTGACCCTCTGTTCTGAAAAGCATTTTTTGCGCCTGTGAGAATCGTCTCAGTGACACTGTGAAGATGCAGCTCTCTTAAATTCAAACGTCTCTTTACTTTGCATTTACAGAGCCATTCATAACCTGTTGAAGGTCTTTGACCGATTGGGTAGCAATCAACTGAGGGACTTCCTAAACACCAAAAAAATACATCTATGAATCTGTAAAAATAAAAACAAATACTGCATAGAGCCATGTGTTTGATATTACATTTGTACCCAACAATCGAGACAGATGCTGATACTGTGCCTGACCGTGCTGCAGCCTCTGGAGCTGACGGTTGTGTAGTTCACAGGGTGGCCACTAGAGGCGAAAGCGAGTCAATCCCCATGGACTCCCATGTTAAAATGGAATTGAGCCTGCTTAAGGGGCGTGGCCTCTTGAGTGACACCTGGCACGTTCTGTGGAAGCTGTCACGGCACCAGGGGCCCTCCCCAGTTCTACCTTTGCTCCGCCTCTTTGCCCATTTTTGCATGAACCAGGAAGTAGGAGGAGTCAGTGAGTGAACCGCCCACTACAATACTCTTTCAAAACCTATGGGTGATGTCACGGACACTGCGTCCATCATTACATACAGTGTATACTATTGACCCACTGCATTGCTAGGGGAAGATTTTAACTCTATCTATTTCTATATTTGTATTTTGATGATCTTTTACCTTTTAAGTCTCACACTTATGTTGAGGTTTGCATAGAAAGTGATGACACATAGCCGCCAGATGAAAACTAGCTCTCTCTCTCTCTCTCTCTCTCACACACGCTCACCCTCTCTCACGTTCGCTGCCTATGTGCCAGACGTCAGTGTCCTTCTGTGGAAATGCTCTGACTCACTCATTGGTACATATTTATTCAAAAATCTATCCTTGCTCTGCTCCCTTCTGCCTTTGTTGTTTATCTCACTCCAAACCCATAATTACATTTTTGTGCTCTAATCAAACTCTTTCATTGACCGTCCCCGTGGTTCACTCTGAGGTTGGCAAACATGCTTTAATGTTCTCTGCCCTCACAGCAGGGAGCAATCTGCACACTTATCTACAGCCAGACCCCGAAATGGGCTTTTAAGTATATTTATTGTAAAGGAAGTGTTAGGGCAGATCACATCAGGGTTCTAACTGTGTATTGGCAGTAACTTGCGAACTTGTGGCCCTGGTCTCTGTTTCACAGGTTTACGTCCCACTGGCTGGTCGTGAGGACCCTGGTCTGTAGGAGCATGTTCACAGGTGCACCAGACAGTTTCAGACTCCTTTAATTGCATGTACTGCAATTATAGTGGTATTTTATTCGTTTCTTTTAAGTGTCTTATGATGCTCGCAAACATCTTATGCCCGCTGTCTTGGCCCGGACTCTCTTTGAAAAAATTATAACAAAAATTATCTCGTATAATGCTTTTAGGTAAGAGATGAAAAGCTAAAAGTAAAGGGGAACAAAATCTATTTAATTTAAATGATTTTAAATCAAAAATTTAAAAGACAAAAAAAAAAAATAAAAGT
>JAFBJT010106012.1:32184-56216 GCA_016785325.1 Chascanopsetta lugubris | reverse complement strand
CAGAACCCACCCCCTCTGGGGGCCCCCCCCCCCCCCGCCGCCTGCAGCTCGGTGAACTGTGCGCGACACCAAAACACATCAACCACAGCTAATGACTCCGGAGCGTGTGCACGAGTGTGTGAGGTTTCTACTGCCACATTTAACAGACGGGTTATTAGAGATTGGACTTTATTGTGTTGTCACGCTGCCAAACTCTGTCCCAGCGATGGAGACACGCCCCTTTCTACCCCAACTCCCTTTCATTCTCTCTCCTTTGATGTAAAAAACCCCAAAAAGCAATCAAAGCAGCACTGGGGAACTTTCCAGAAGTGGTTGTGGATAGTGAGACTCGTTGGGTGTGAAAACACAGACCAGAGAACAAACGCTGCTCGTGAATTTTCAGCAACCAATCACAAACCTTTTAAAGGTGCAGTGTGTCAGATGTGCTGACCTCTAGAGGTGAAGTTGCATGTTGTATCCATCACCTCACCCTCACCCTTCTGAACATGAGGAGAACCTCTGTTGTCATTAAAACTCAAAAGTTCTTTAGTACGTCCACTTTTACTGCTGTAAAAACATGGCCGCCCCCGTAGAAAGGAGCCACTCCTCATGTAAATATACATTAAAGGGCTCATTTAATGGAAAGGGAAAAAAAAAATCAAACATTCAGGGGATTATTAATTCATGAAGTCATTGTTTTGTAATATTTTTTAGAAGTGACCAAAATGACCAACATATTCCACTTAATTCTACTTCCTGTTTGAGCTGACATCATGAGTGTGATGGGCCAGTGGGCGGGGCACTTCCTACATCTGTTGGACATCACGGCAGCGGGCCTGAACGCTGCTGACAGGGCGCTGATAACCCGCTCGTGTTGGGTCAGAGGTCAGAGGTCGTCCCATAAAGACCCTCCTGTGTCATAGAAACCCAGAGCCGTGTGCACGAGAACACGCGTGTAGAAGACGACACAGCGGCTCCTCTGTCCTCACGTCAGACCACTGTCTTTATTACACGTTGGACCTGGACCTCCGGGAGGCCTGCGCCCCCCGCCCCCGCCCCCGCCGCCGCCGCGCTGACGGATCCGAGTTCAAAGGACGGGAAAGTGCTTTCAGTTGGCGAAGGGTCACAGATGGAATGAGCCTTATCTCCTGACTGAGTCTCAGACGCTCAGCTGAGTGAGTGACTTCTTTTTTTTACCTCTTGGTTCCGCAGGCGTCGGGGCAGGTGGGGCATTTCTCGCAGGTGTCTCCGAAGGCGCCGGGCTCGGTGCACTGGCAGCGGCCGCACGCGCAGTTTCCTCGGCCGCTGCACATCTGCCCGTCGTCCGAGACGCAGGTGGACGTCTCCGTGGAGCAGTTGCAGTTGTCGCCGATGTATCCGGCGTGACACTTGCACTCGCCGCAGTGACATTCTCCGTGACCTGGAGCAGACGAGAGAGAGAGAGAGGAGGCTGTGAACGGTCGTTTCACACATTTAGAGAGAGAGAGAGAGACAGACAGAGAGAGAGAGAGAGACAGAGAGAGAGAGGAGGCTGTGAACGGTCGTTTCACACATTTAGAGAGAGAGAGAGAGAGAGACAGACAGAGAGAGAGAGAGACAGAGAGAGGAGGCTGTGAACAGTCGTTTCACACATTTAGAGAGAGAGAGAGAGAGACAGACAGAGAGAGAGAGAGAGAGAGAGAGAGGAGGCTGTGAACGGTCGTTTCACACATTTAGAGAGAGACAGAGAGACAGAGAGCGAGAGCGAGAGCGAGAGAGAGAGAGAGAGAGAGAGAGAGAGAGAGCCTATTACAAAAGACACGATGACAGATAAAGAGGTGGAATCTGCCCCTTTGGACCAAAATGTCCCCGGTGATGCTCGAGGGTTAAAACATGTCGGCGCTTTTGAATGTGACTTAGCGACTGAGGCATCTTAAGTGTTTCCTTCCTCTTTTCTCACTTTCCTCGCCACTTCCTGTTTGGGCCGCCTTGATAGTCCGATCGTTTGTGAAGGAGCTCTGATTCTATAAATGTCCTGCTCTTGAATGTCCTCTCAGAATCTGATGACGACTCAAATCTGAGGGACACTGATGTAGAACCCGTCTGTTCGACCTCCCGCTGAACCAGGGCAAGTGGAACTGGAGGAGCTGGAATTTGCGCGACTCTACGGCCGCGACCGGCTCCGACAGCAAACTGCTGCTTCTGCGCCACATGAACGCTTTATCTGCTCTGGAACCCGTCCAACAGGAAGCAGGCGGCGGCGGCGGCGGCGGCGGCGGCGGCCTCCTTCTGGACTTTGTTAAAACTCTGATTTGTCTCGGTCATTCAAGTGAGCTGCGTCCTCCTCCGGCTGAGGGCTGACGGAGGGACGACAGCAGCTGTGATCACAGAACCAGGACTTGACAGGTTCATTTCTCATTGGTTGGTCCCGGACCCTCCACAAGGGGCACATTTTAAAGTATAACAATGTTTTAATAGACCACCAGAACACCGTGAAACACATTTACTACCTTCTTGAGTCGTTAAGGACAAAAATGTCCGCTTCCAAAAAACTGCTCTAAGAACTTAACAGATTTATATTTCTTTCCACTTTTTTCGCAAAAATGTCTGAAATGACTTCATTCAAACATTTTGAGGATTTTAACACAAAGAATTAGCTATTTCCCATCAAACAAATGGAAAGTGGCTATTAAATCGAATTCAAATGATTTTTGGTTGAAGTTGTTTAAGATATTTATGCAAAAAAAAGTGAATACAAATATTATATTATTTTTATAGCGCGTCTTTGGACGCGGACAGTTTTGTCCTTAATGGCTGGAGAGGGTAATAGATTAAAGTGTTAAATAAGCTGCTATCACGAAGGGATGAGGAGAGGTGGACGGAAGGGAAGTGGGTCAGAGCAGAGGATCTGTGGAGGGTATCACAGGAAACAGGCGGAGCAGCAGCAGCAGCAGCAGCAGCAGCAGCAGCAGCAGCAGCAGGGAAACACATCACAGCTCTGTGAAGTGACACAGACCAACAGCTGCTGCTGCTGCTGCTGACAATCTGCAAACGGCTCCAACACAATTCCCCACTGGATCTGAGCTGCTGTAAAAAAGCAACATGTGGCTTCATTATGGTGCCTGGACACTCCCCCTCACCCCCACAGGGGGGGGGGCCCCCCCCCCCCCCACGGGGGGGGGGGGGGGGGCGCTCCACACCCCACACCCCTGAATCCAATGCTCTTGTGAAACCACTCAGGGGTTGTGGGAAAGTTCATTGATGTGCAGACACAAAGTCGAATAATCAATTCTGCTGTTTCGCAGAAAATCAATTGGGTATTTTATTGTCAATAAAAGCTTTAGTCAGTGTAAACAACGTTATTACTGTTAATGCTCTTAGAAGTGATAGAGAATATCATTGAACCCAATTCATTGAACTGCGTTCAGGACATATCAATGGAGGACTCAAACCTGTAGTACCACTTTTTTAACACTAGAGTGAGTCATGAGCCACAGGAGTGCTCACGATACCTCTTGACCACTCGGGCTGTGCTTCATTCTCCTCTAAGCCGTGGAAAATCCTCATCCTGGGACTTTAACATCACTTCCTGTTTGATTTTCAAATGAAGTGCATTCATTCATTTGAACAAAGCGCATGTTTGCAGGAAGTTCTGCAGCTTCCTGGACTTTCAGTTCCTGTAAGTCTGACTGAGAAGTGAGCAGCTTTAACACGTGGTTCAGACCCGTGATCTACAGAAATGAACCCGTTTTACGTTTTTTATGTTTTTTAGTTGTTGCCAAATGAACTTGTTTGTTCGCTTGGAGGATAAAGCTTCACCACAAACACTGCCATCTACAGCTGACAACTGGAACTTCCATGTTGTCCCTTCAACGTCTACTCCGATCCAACTTCATGGTTTCAAACTGACACATTCAGACCAATCAGAGTCGAGTATACTCGAAACAAGCGCAGCCTAAGCTACTAGTCAGTGTCAGTCCTGCTCGAGGGGGCGTGGTTTCACATTCCACCAGCACCAGTTAAAAACCAGTCCAAAGCGTAATTCCTCCGTGGCTTGGCTTCACTTCCAGACATGAGAAAATCAAACAGCGCTCAGAGTCTTTATGGGTCGGTCCGCTGCCAAACAGACGCCCGGCAGCTTTGTTTACATGACGATCATTCAAGTCAACAGCCAAACACAACAAATCGATTTCCAACGACCGGCTTCACCTCCACACAGAGTGAGGACGGAGTCACGACCTGATCGGGTGACGACAGCGGCGAAGCAGAAATTGGGTCAAAGCGGCGGCTGAGATCAGTGTTGTCTGAGGAGGAGACGCTGCTCCTCCCGTCCTCCCGTCCAACTCTGAGGACAGAACAATGAGGTGTCGCTCTCGCGCAGACGCCGCAGGAAGCAAAACAGACGGTGATTGGATCCAGATCCTGGAGCAGGTCACAGAGACAACAGGAAACTCATTATCCCAGAGCGCAACCACACGCACGACGCCATTCTCCCCTTTTCTCTGTGAACACGCCAGTTGTCTTTATTATTTATCCAGAGTTTTTAAAGTGGAAACACTGACGCTGGTCATCGGTTTATTTTTTTAAGCGCAGCACCACTCCCAAAGCTCGGTCAGCGGAGGCTGCCATGACGACGGACATGTCGCTGAGTCATGGTACCGACCCTGAGAGGCGGACATGTCGCTGAGACATGGTACCAGGTACCATAGTACTCACAGACATGGTACCAGGTACCATAGTACTCAGAGACATGGTCTCTAATGTGTAGAAGTAGACGTGATGTGTGACTGAACTATTCCTTTCTAACGTGCGTCTGTGCGCGCGCATTACGCTTGACTTTTCTTAAAAGCGGCGGACATCTTGCCCCCGTACCAAACCGAACTTCCTGTACCGAACGGTTCAATACCAGTACATGTGCCGTTACACCCGCACTATATATAAATATATACGTATATATATGAAATGAAGCGCTTTCAGCAGCGAGAGGAAAACCTGCTCCCCATGATTAGCGTCAGCAGACATATCTAAGCGCTATTGACCGAGTTGGGTGTGATTTTCGGCCGTGACCTAATTTTGAAGGGATGTGAGTCGAGAACCGACTCCACCATGTCATGTCATGGGCCTCGTCTGAGACTCTGAGCTTGTTGGCAGATGAGAACACCAGCACTGGAGACAACAACACGCCCGAGTCCTCATACCAGAACCAGGTCCGTGCCTCAAACCAGATGTTTGGAGCAAGTGCACACGGATGGACCTCGTCCCCTGGTTAATGTTATTGGACTGCCGGGTGGTTCCGTCCCTCCTGGCTGCTCTGTCAGGACACTTTGACTCACGGTTCGATGAAAAGCAGTTCATGGTAAACACAGCTGTGGCAGGAGGCGGAGCCCCGGACCGGGTTCAGATCCTTCAGAGCTCCGACCCTGATGTTTCTCCAGACGTTCTGTCAGACGGAGCGAGAGGCTGAGGCCAGACTTTCGAAAAAGGAAGAGGACATCACATACTTTCCTTGTAGCCTGGAGGCTTTTTAATAATTGACATTTCACACAGAGAGTGTTTGCCTTTCTTTGGGGTCTCAGTCGGACTGTGGAGGAACCGTCTCCTTCAAAGCTCCGGACGTCCCCATTCTGAACTCAGTGACCTATTTTAACTCTGAGATGCACCTAGACACTATTTTGCTATTTCGTTTTTTTTCATGCAAATTGTTCAGTTTATATACAAAGTTGAGTGTTCTGATTTTTTTTCATTTATTTCAATTTGAATTTTTAGCCAATTGTAAACAATGTAAACAATAACAGGCTTTTCAGACTAATGCACACAAAGCTGCAGACTGAAACTAAAGCTTCAATAATCAAACAGTTGCATGAAGCATATTGAAAATAAATCCCTTATTCTGTGTTTTAGATCATAAAATGGAGGTACATTAAGACAAAAACATGGCAATTGAAGGGTTAAAAGTTTGTAAAATGCATGAATATTTGATATGTGTGATTACGACTGATGTTGGTTTATGAAATACATTTTTCTAAAAATAAATCTAGAGATCATATTTAAAACTTCTTTTTATATCAGCACGTTTGTGTTTTTTTTTGTTTTTTTTTAAAGGTGCATCTAAGGATGAAAGACTCCGATGACATCACTTCCTGTGGCGGCGCTCTCAGGGCCGCCTGCGTCCCTGAGGCCGTGCAGTGTTTGTAGAAAAGTAAACTGGCCCTTTGACCTCCCACATCTGCAGCTCTGCTCTACTTCCTGCTCTCAGCTGAGCCCCACGCAAATATCTCACATAGCTGTGGCTCCCCCCGCCTCCCCGCGTCACTGCGACAGAGCCCTTCATTTCCTGTGGGGAATCCGACGGGACGCCATTTAAATACCTGCATGTCATTTTCACGATGGAGTTTCAGGGGAAATATGCAGGAGGGTCAACACTGCACAGAAATAGCAGGGTGGAACCGAGCGGCAACCTCCAGGGTTGATGGATAATTTCAATATGGAAGTGGGGGGGGGGACTTGCAGTTCACAGGGTGGCCACTTGAGGCTGGTTCCAAAAGCGAGTCAATCCCCATATACGTTGAAATGGTCAACTTTAGAGTTGAATTAAAGGCGACGCTTGGGTCAAGCTGTGGATGTTATGACATCACCGTGAGCCCCACCCCAGCTCTACCTGTGCTCCGCCTCTTTGGATGAACCAGGAAGTAGGAGGAGCTAGGCATCGGCCCACTACGAGCTTCATAAGCACTCTGCACCTTTAAAGGAACTACTTGTAGTTTCAGCAGTTCCATTGATCAACAGCAGATGGTGCTACAGAGCAACTGTATATCCTCCAGACAAATAAACAAGCTCTTACGTACTTTGTCGTTTTGTGGCTGAAACAGAACGGCGCCTTCACTGACAATGACAAAGGACTTTATCTCTATTCACCCATTCATAAAAACATGTGTTCACATGTGTGTTGACTTTGTTCGGTTCCAGCTCGTCACTTAAAACCAGATCCATTATTCTGTGTGTGATCTTTTGTCTGAGACTTCTTTGTGTACGTCGATTTCAAAGACGACCGTGTCGCAGCTCGTCTCGTCCAACCCTGAGAATATGATCCTACGACTTTAAATAAAAACCCACAGACAATATCACACATACACACACACACACACACACACACACACACACACACACACACACACACACACACACACACACACACAGACACACACACACTCAAAGAAACACTCCACTCAACTTAATAACACAGTCGGCTGCTGTGGGATAAGATTACTGTTTGGCCACAGGCTCAGACCAGTCTGGATCCTCTCCCCGTGTGCGTGAATGAAACACACACACACACACACACACACACACACACACACACACACACACACACACACACACACTGTTGGAACTTAAACAGTAGCTGCTCATCGTCGTGTCGTGGATTCAAACTCGGGCTAAGATGCCGGCATGAGGGAACTGCTTTGTTTACGTAAAGTTTTTTCTGAGTAGGTTCAAGTGTCCAGTAAAAGCACAAATACACTCTTATTTGTGGCTCCAGGGGGAGGGGGGGTGGGTGGGGGTGGGGTGGTTGTTAGAGGGGGGGCAGTGGCGTAAAGATTCCTGCCCATTTGTGGTCAACTCCCATTTCAGTTTCCACATCAGCAAAACAGAATCTGTGCCCATCAGACAAAAAGTCACTCAGCAGTGTTTGGAGATAGAAGTGATGTCATGACGACGGGGGAGGGGCCACGAAAACAAACAGGAAGTAAAGGACGGCATCTTAACCGTTAACCAGTGAAATCTGCGAATAAGTAAAAGGTTGAGGATTTATTTCTACACCAAATAAACCAAACACACCCTTTTTTCTAAATCCTTTTTCGAGCTTTTTGTTCGGAACCACAGTTTCTCATTTAGCGATCCTGCATTTATCGCTTTATTTATTCACAATCCTGCCTTTCACTTTTCTGTGACTTCAGTTTCCTTCTTTTCCAATTGTGTTTTCTCTCCCTTTTGCTCTGTTTAATTCTTCTATTCTATTCTTATTCGCTGTTGTGCTTTGTATTTCAGGTTAACTGTAAATACAAACAGTGAAACAACGTCGTGCGCGACAGTAAGAGAAGGAAACCTCAACCGCAAAACTCCCTCAAACCAAAAGAACCTCAGCGAAATTAACACAACGATGCAGATTCCTGATGGAAAGTTACTGAAACCTCCTTCAGGGTTAAAGGTCAAGGTCAAAGACGAGAGAGGGAGACAAAACACAAAGCTCCGCCCGTCTCTGAGGAACAAACGAAATGTAATGAGCGGTTGTGTTGAGTTTTGTGGTGTAAAACGATATCACAACACAAACTGTTGGTTTCACTGTTTGTGCGATTTCAGAATAAATTCCATCTGCTGCTCTTCAGGGCGGCTCAGTAGCTGCAGTTTCCAGTTAAAGGCTGCAACAACATTATTTTAACCCTCTCTTACAGTGTGTGTGTGTGTGTGTGTGTGTGTGTGTGTGTGTGTGTCGGAGTAAAACAGCTCAAATATGTGGCCTGTTTCACAGCACAGGCTGAGACAAGCTCTGTGTCGAACGTGGAGCCGAAGTTCATCATCAGACGTAAACACACATGTACGGTGGCCCTGAAGTTCAAATCACAGTCTCAGCCTGTGGAACACGCGTGATGTTTGCGTCGCGCACGACGTTGCGGAGCCGGACGCACAGCGAGTGAAGAGCAGCTGTAAACACACAGAGTGTTTACTGTGACGCCTCCTCCGACATGAGTCAGCGCCCGCACCAGACAAAAGGCTGCAGGAACAATGGCCGACACCACCACCAGTTCCACAACGGCTGTTTGTCAAACACTGAGATTCGCCCAGTCAGCGTTTTCCTCTGTTTACACGACACAAAGCGCTGCTGACTAAAATACGGATAATTATCTCCAGTCTGTTTTTACTCCACATTCTTCCAGGGATTTACACAGCTATTTATCGCCGAGTGGGCGTCGCCGCAGAAGTGTCAATCAAAAGGATTCACGTTAATCATCTGACTCCCGACTTTCTCCGCAGCCTACAGTCCGTTTCACCAACTTTTCATAAATCTACTGAAACCGAAACAGACTGTAAATAAAGAGGAAGGAACAGATGTGACGACAAATCATCTTTTTTTTTCAATGAAATGATTAAAAAAAGAAGGATTTGAAAAGCTGACCTCTGGAAGCCCTCTAGGGGGCAGAGCCCCGCCTTCATATTGTGCTGCATGAGGAGGTGGAGGCGTGTCCCTCTGCCTGGTGGGTGTGGTCAAGTTTCCTATTGCTGGGACCAAATGACCATTTAACTACACTATGATGTCATAGTGAGCACAGCTTGAAAAAATGTAAAAGTTCCCACCTAAAGGTGCAGTGTGTAAGATTTTGGTCTTCTTTGTCACTTCTGAAAAGTATTATAGAACATTTGAATTCATGGTGTTTTAAATGTTTTATTTTATTTCCATTGCCCTTAAATGAGCCCATTCATGTATATTTACATGAGGAGCGGTTGCGCACTGTGGGAACTGCACCTTTAAACTGAGCTGTCATGTTCTTTATCTTTGTTTCCACTCTGTGTTTACAGCCAAGAAAATGTTAAGACAACTGTATTAATTGTCTTTTAATCTGTGTAGCGGTCACAGATTAAACACAGACACACAATCCTCTCTCTGCCGCTGACATCATCATCATCATCATCATCATCATCATCATCATCATCATCAGCGTGCACAGACGAGCTTCCTCACGGCTCCGTTTGTTCTCTGATCATCGTCTGGGTTCATCGCGCCACAGACGCCTCACAGCTTCACAGCAGCTGTGATTCTTCCTCTTTGTTTTTAATCCAACTCAAACAACGAAACTCAGCTGTGGGGGGGTCGGGGGTGTGGGGGAGTTTGAAACTTCCAGGGGGGGCGGGGCGGGGGGGGGGGTCTTCTCTGCTGGACTTACATAAACCTGCTGGACTCCGGCGTGAGCCGTGCAAACAGACGCTGAGCCCCCGAAACGAGAGGCAGAGCAGCTCAGGGCAAACAGCACTGAACTCAGTGACACTTCATTGGTCAAACGACCTCCACACCATGTTTACCCAGATTCTTCAACCCGGATGAATCCACTTACTCATTAACAATTGGCCTCTTCCCTATTGTCAGAAGTGAGTCTGTCACTGTTGAGTCATGGTCACACCAGAGGTGACGGTCGAGGAGGAAAACAACAACAACGACGGCCACAACACCACCACCATGGAACTCTTTGTTTCCACGGTAACCTGACACACCATCTCCTCCTCGAGTGACTCCATCATCTCACCGTTTTTTCAAAATTTGTGAAAAAGTACGCATCGTAGCTACGCTAACATGCTAACAAATACCCATCATGGCGACACACCAGATAGTCAGCGACTTGTATGCATGTAGCCTCCGTGGCTAACAGTTAGCATCCATACAGCGTGTGTGCTAATATACTGCAGAATGAGGTTGGGACCGCTAATCAAATCATCTCAAATTCATCGATGATTAAAATAAGGGCAACTGATTTAGTAATCAAATGACCTGTTTAAAGCATGTTACACGTCTCCTACAGGGGGCAGCAAAGACAATATGCTCAATAATACCTACATAATACAGGGCAATAGTTAGCAGGTATGGGTGGTTTTTTGAAGGGGTGTGGCCTGGTGTCTGCAGCTCTTCCCCGTGTCAAGTTTAGTCAAGTTCTAACGAGCAGAGGGAGGAAGAGGAGGATGAAGAGGAGGAGGGGGAGGGGGAGGAGTCTGGAGTCTGTTTTACCTCAGGGTTCAGAGGTGCAGGTGTACAGGTGCAGTTTACTACACTCATCTCTCCACCGACTCAACTTCCTGTTCACCTGTGGCTGATTTGATCAGGTGGGAAAGTGCGACTCATCAGAGTCTGTTGCCTTCGTGGCTCAGGCCCGAGGGACCTTTGATATTTTGCAGGTGCCCTCACGCATGGGACGGAGGTTTGATTCATGGATTTAGGACGGAGGATTGATTTATGGATTTAGGACGGAGGTTTGATTCATGGATTTAGGACGGAGGTTTGATTTATGGATTTAGGACGGAGGTTTGATTCATGGATTTAGGACGGAGGATTGATTTATGGATTTAGGACGGAGGTTTGATTTATGGATTTAGGACGGAGGTTTGATTTATGGATTTAGGACGGAGGTTTGATTTATTTACTTGGTTAAAAAGAAAGGAGGGTTTGTCCACGTCGGTAAAAGAGGAGCAGAGTTATTTCTGGCAGTCGGAGTCTGTGAAGTGCTGACTTGGGTTTTTTTAAATTTTTTTTTTAGAATCAGCATCAGACAGTGGAGATGTGGGTCAGGGGGGCAGCAGGGGCAGGAGGAGCAGGAAGTGGAGCCTTTTTATAAAGAAGGAGGAGAGAGAGATGGAGAGGAGGGCGAGCGAGAGAGCGAGGCAGGATGTTTTCAGAAGACGACACTACAGACGTCTACTCACTTTTGGGTTTGTCCACTAAAACCTTCCAACAAGCATAAAATAAAAAAGACTTTAATATTAACTTTAACTTTAATACAAGAAAAAAAGATAGAAAAAGCAGCAAGTCTCATCCTGAATCATGAAGGATCATTCGAAGTGCAAAAGAAATTTTCAAATTTGTCTTAAAACAACAGTCTCACTTTCATTTGATTCACTTTTATGTTGTATCGGCTGCGTCTGACTTTCACCTGGACCTGCACCATAAGCTCCGCCCCTTTCGGCTCCATGAGAAAATGTCCGTCGGACGCTGCAGGAGACGTGGGCTCCTTTAACAACAGAATGTAAACTCAGGCTGAAGCTGCCGTGCAGCTGATTTCCCTTTTTAATAAAAACCTCCTCCTGCCTGCGGGAGGTTTTATCGGTCCAGTTCACGCTCCGCCTTTTCCCAGACGCACGAGCTGCTCTCAGCGGAGCGCGACCAATCCCGGAGCAGGAGCGCGACGCCGCTCACTGCCGCAGGCCCACGGGCAGCGCACAGTGTTTCCTGTGGGTTTATGTGGAGACGTGAGGACACAGATTTGTTTTTACAGCGTCTCTGACACACGCTCATTAAAGATGCTGAGGGGAACCATCATCATCCTGCTCCCTGCTTTTTTACTGTGCAGCAAAGTTCAAATGACTCACACATGTTTGTTAAGTGGGAGGGGCTTTACTTATGGGAGGGGCTTGAGAGAAACACTAAATTGTAGGGAAATGGAGGTAAACTGTAAGATATTTTCATTCAATTAAACATCAACCCATTTCTTAAATGAAGACAATTCTATCTGAATTAAAGGTGCATTACACAAGTTTTTGGTTTTTGCGTTCCAGACCAAAACAATCCATAGATTCAGAGGAAAAGTGCAGAGGAGGAGGAGGAGGAGGAAGGAGGAGGAGGAAGAGGAGGAGGAGGAGGAGGAGGAAGAGGAGGAGGAAGAGGAAGAGGAGGACTGTTTGGTGCCGTTAGGAAACTCATTCCAGCTCCATGCTGCACGACCTCAGAGAAGAAGAAGAGGAAGGAGGAGGAGACAGAGGGAGACAGAGGAAGGAGGAGGAGACAGAGGGAGACAGAGGAAGGAGGAGGAGACAGAGGGAGACAGAGGAAGGAGGAGGAGACAGAGGGAGGAGGAGGAGGGAGGAGGAGACAGAGGGAGACAGAGGAAGGAGGAGGAGACAGAGGGAGACAGAGGAAGGAGGAGGAGACAGAGGGAGACAGAGGAAGGAGGAGGAGACAGAGGGAGACAGAGGAAGGAGGAGGAGACAGAGGGAGACAGAGGAAGGAGGAGGAGACAGAGGGAGACAGAGGAAGGAGGAGGAGACAGAGGGAGACAGAGGAAGGAGGAGGAGACAGAGGGAGACAGAGGAAGGAGGAGGAGACAGAGGGAGACAGAGGAAGGAGGAGGAGACAGAGGGAGACAGAGGAAGGAGGAGGAGACAGAGGGAGACAGAGGAAGGAGGAGGAGACAGAGGGAGACAGAGGAAGGAGGAGGAGACAGAGGGAGACAGAGGAAGGAGGAGGAGACAGAGGGAGACAGAGGAAGGAGGAGGAGACAGAGGGAGACAGAGGAAGGAGGAGGAGACAGAGGGAGACAGAGGAAGGAGGAGGAGACAGAGGGAGACAGAGGAAGGAGGAGGAGACAGAGGGAGACAGAGGAAGGAGGAGGAGACAGAGGGAGACAGAGGAAGGAGGAGGAGACAGAGGGAGACAGAGGAAGGAGGAGGAGACAGAGGGAGACAGAGGAAGGAGGAGGAGACAGAGGGAGACAGAGGAAGGAGGAGGAGACAGAGGGAGACAGAGGAAGGAGGAGGAGACAGAGGGAGACAGAGGAAGGAGGAGGAGACAGAGGGAGACAGAGGAAGGAGGAGGAGACAGAGGGAGACAGAGGAAGGAGGAGGAGACAGAGGGAGACAGAGGAAGGAGGAGGAGACAGAGGGAGACAGAGGAAGGAGGAGGAGACAGAGGGAGACAGAGGAAGGAGGAGGAGACAGAGGGAGACAGAGGAAGGAGGAGGAGACAGAGGGAGACAGAGGAAGGAGGAGGAGACAGAGGGAGACAGAGGAAGGAGGAGGAGACAGAGGGAGACAGAGGAAGGAGGAGGAGACAGAGGGAGACAGAGGAAGGAGGAGGAGACAGAGGGAGACAGAGGAAGGAGGAGGAGACAGAGGGAGACAGAGGAAGGAGGAGGAGACAGAGGGAGACAGAGGAAGGAGGAGGAGACAGAGGGAGACAGAGGAAGGAGGAGGAGACAGAGGGAGACAGAGGAAGGAGGAGGAGACAGAGGGAGACAGAGGAAGGAGGAGGAGACAGAGGGAGACAGAGGAAGGAGGAGGAGACAGAGGGAGACAGAGGAAGGAGGAGGAGACAGAGGGAGACAGAGGAAGGAGGAGGAGACAGAGGGAGACAGAGGAAGGAGGAGGAGACAGAGGGAGACAGAGGAAGGAGGAGGAGACAGAGGGAGACAGAGGAAGGAGGAGGAGACAGAGGGAGACAGAGGAAGGAGGAGGAGACAGAGGGAGACAGAGGAAGGAGGAGGAGACAGAGGGAGACAGAGGAAGGAGGAGGAGACAGAGGGAGACAGAGGAAGGAGGAGGAGACAGAGGGAGACAGAGGAAGGAGGAGGAGACAGAGGGAGACAGAGGAAGGAGGAGGAGACAGAGGGAGACAGAGGAAGGAGGAGGAGACAGAGGGAGACAGAGGAAGGAGGAGGAGACAGAGGGAGACAGAGGAAGGAGGAGGAGACAGAGGGAGACAGAGGAAGGAGGAGGAGACAGAGGGAGACAGAGGAAGGAGGAGGAGACAGAGGGAGACAGAGGAAGGAGGAGGAGACAGAGGGAGACAGAGGAAGGAGGAGGAGACAGAGGGAGACAGAGGAAGGAGGAGGAGACAGAGGGAGACAGAGGAAGGAGGAGGAGACAGAGGGAGACAGAGGAAGGAGGAGGAGACAGAGGGAGACAGAGGAAGGAGGAGGAGACAGAGGGAGACAGAGGAAGGAGGAGGAGACAGAGGGAGACAGAGGAAGGAGGAGGAGACAGAGGGAGACAGAGGAAGGAGGAGGAGACAGAGGGAGACAGAGGAAGGAGGAGGAGACAGAGGGAGACAGAGGAAGGAGGAGGAGACAGAGGGAGACAGAGGAAGGAGGAGGAGACAGAGGGAGACAGAGGAAGGAGGAGGAGACAGAGGGAGACAGAGGAAGGAGGAGGAGACAGAGGGAGACAGAGGAAGGAGGAGGAGACAGAGGGAGACAGAGGAAGGAGGAGGAGACAGAGGGAGACAGAGGAAGGAGGAGGAGACAGAGGGAGACAGAGGAAGGAGGAGGAGACAGAGGGAGACAGAGGAAGGAGGAGGAGACAGAGGGAGACAGAGGAAGGAGGAGGAGACAGAGGGAGACAGAGGAAGGAGGAGGAGACAGAGGGAGACAGAGGAAGGAGGAGGAGACAGAGGGAGACAGAGGAAGGAGGAGGAGACAGAGGGAGACAGAGGAAGGAGGAGGAGACAGAGGGAGACAGAGGAAGGAGGAGGAGACAGAGGGAGACAGAGGAAGGAGGAGGAGACAGAGGGAGACAGAGGAAGGAGGAGGAGACAGAGGGAGACAGAGGAAGGAGGAGGAGACAGAGGGAGACAGAGGAAGGAGGAGGAGACAGAGGGAGACAGAGGAAGGAGGAGGAGACAGAGGGAGACAGAGGAAGGAGGAGGAGACAGAGGGAGACAGAGGAAGGAGGAGGAGACAGAGGGAGACAGAGGAAGGAGGAGGAGACAGAGGGAGACAGAGGAAGGAGGAGGAGACAGAGGGAGACAGAGGAAGGAGGAGGAGACAGAGGGAGACAGAGGAAGGAGGAGGAGACAGAGGGAGACAGAGGAAGGAGGAGGAGACAGAGGGAGACAGAGGAAGGAGGAGGAGACAGAGGGAGACAGAGGAAGGAGGAGGAGACAGAGGGAGACAGAGGAAGGAGGAGGAGACAGAGGGAGACAGAGGAAGGAGGAGGAGACAGAGGGAGACAGAGGAAGGAGGAGGAGACAGAGGGAGACAGAGGAAGGAGGAGGAGACAGAGGGAGACAGAGGAAGGAGGAGGAGACAGAGGGAGACAGAGGAAGGAGGAGGAGACAGAGGGAGACAGAGGAAGGAGGAGGAGACAGAGGGAGACAGAGGAAGGAGGAGGAGACAGAGGGAGACAGAGGAAGGAGGAGGAGACAGAGGGAGACAGAGGAAGGAGGAGGAGACAGAGGGAGACAGAGGAAGGAGGAGGAGACAGAGGGAGACAGAGGAAGGAGGAGGAGACAGAGGGAGACAGAGGAAGGAGGAGGAGACAGAGGGAGACAGAGGAAGGAGGAGGAGACAGAGGGAGACAGAGGAAGGAGGAGGAGACAGAGGGAGACAGAGGAAGGAGGAGGAGACAGAGGGAGACAGAGGAAGGAGGAGGAGACAGAGGGAGACAGAGGAAGGAGGAGGAGACAGAGGGAGACAGAGCCCCCTACACCCCTCCCTCTGCAGCTCTGTGCTTTAACCTCCTCTACTGCAGCGTTAGATAACAACCATCAGTGCAGTTCACAAAACACACACACATATACACACATTCATTCACAGCTCCTCCCCCCCTTACACTTGGACACACACACACACACACACACACACACACACACACACACACACACACACAGTTGCAGTTAATGAGGCATCGATTTGGAAATGGACACAACTTACCTCCCGAGTTTTCGGTTTTAAACTGACGCTGTGTGTGTGTGTGCGCGCGCGTGTGCGCGCGTGTGTGTGTGTGTGTGTGTGTGCACGGAGCCAAACAGCCAAGTGCTGTGTGGATTGATGGTTCCAGGCTCACTCTGTGTGTGGCAGGCAAACAGCATCATTAAGGATGGTGGAACGGGCTCCTGAGAGCTTCTCACACCCCTTCATCCTTCATCCAGGGGTTGGGCTCAGTGTCCTTCCACTCACCACGTCCCTTCCCTGAACGCGGAGGACTCCACCAGACCGAGGCCCCACTACATCATCGGAGATTCGGGAAAGTTGTCCGAGGAAGCTAGTTAAAAAACTGACAGGACATTGGGTCATTCTACAGTTCACATGCTCGGTACTTGTACCTTTATTCGCACTTTCAATGGACAGACTTAACGTATTGGGGGGGTATTTGTGTTATAATGTCCAATCTGTGGTCAGGTTTCTGTGGGGCTATGTTGGTTTTTCTTTTTTTCTACTCGACAGTCAACGTGAAGGATACACGGCACATGTACTGCATAAAGGTATGTACGGCGAAATACATATGGATGAATACAAGCAGATTTCCTTTCGTTCACATCACATGGAATTCAAACGTACACATGGGCAGAAATAACACAGACATATCTACACATTCACAGACTGCAAACACCCTGAGTGAGCACACAAGTGTGATGTCATCCGGTCAAATGTTTGTTGAATAAGCTCTACAGACTACGTTGTTTTATTTTTTCCTGCCCATTTGACCCAAACCCCCTTCTGCAGTCTTACAGACTTAGCTCTGATTCTACGACAAAATGCACCAGCTCTCGGATTGAGAACAATGAAAACACGACACTGAGGATGTTGTGGCAAACAAATATGTAACGTTTGCGCAACTCATCTTTAAATCACGTATCGAAACGGTGGGAAACTGTAACTTTCTGAATATTAGCGCCGCAACTCTGATTCAAGTCGCATGAAATCCTCTGTAACTCATCATTCTCTCTCTTGCGATGCTGCACTATTACTCTCTGCTATATCCTGAATACTGAGGCCAGAAGTCAGTGCAAGTTATTGTGCAGTGTTGCATGAGAAACATCCCGACTTGTGTTGACTATGGTTGTGACAGTTGTGTTGTTTTTGCCGTTCCTTTAAGTCGAAAAGGAGATATGAAGTCATGCGGGAGACACGCCGAGAGACTCGGGCTCTTCGGCATGTTGCAGCCACACTTGAATTATTGCACGAGCATTGTTTGTGTTGATCTCCCTACCATTGTGTGTTTGTATAGAAATGTATCTTTCTATGCTGCTCCTCAAATGCTGCACGTGCACCAGGCTCCACTGCCGCAGCTACACCAGGAGAATCCAGTCACTGGTCTCGCGGCCAAACTGCAAAGAGAGCAAAGGTCATGAAAAAGTTTTTCGACGGTAAAAAAAATAAAAATAAAATAAAATAAAAAACAACAACTCCAGTCACGAAGTGCTAGACTCCTCGCGCCCTGCTGCTGCTGCTGCTGCGGCTTAATTGCGAGCAAAAGCACAAATCACAAAATTAAATCAAATATCCGTGAGCAAATCTGCAAACGTCGCAGAAAAGGCGCCATAATAAAAATCAAAACAAAATGTTCCCCAATCCATGACAGCTGCGGAGACAAATCCAATTATTTGTGTCTCATGTTGCAAATTTGTTCTAATGGTCGAAGTGAGAAAGTAAATAAATGCCTGCGAAGGGGAAACAAAAGAATGTGATTTCTAATTAACTTGAAAGAGGAACAGCAGGGCGACTTAGTAAACCCATCTTTCATCTGCTGCCTCAGACCACTCATTTGTTTGTTGCACAATGTTGTCTTCAAGAGGGGTGGGAGGACAAGTGTGTGTGTGTGTGTGTGCGGGAGGGGGGGGGGGAGAACACCACACTGCATCCCTCCAAATGAAATGTCAACAGATTTAACAGCCACGCGGAAGGAAGGAGCGCGGCGGCGTTTTCCAGCGTTTTGTCGATTTTATTGTTCATTAAGCTTCACCCGCCTCCCCCCCCTCTCCCCCTCCCCCCTCCACCCCCCTCCCCACACACAAATCTTCCTCCCCCTCCTCTTCCTACTTGTTCTTGAGGCTTCATTTGCAGCATCTCGGCTTTGAAGATCACAAAAGGCTGAGGCAATAATTGGGTTTGTGCAATTACAGCCGGCTTAATGAGAGAATCCAGAGAGTTTGTCTGGGCCCTATCTGCAACTCTCCACGCGCCACCATTAGGCTGGAGACTGACTGTGTTTATCTGCGACGCGGCACCGGGCGGAGGACATTATCCTGAAGAGCCGCGGTCCGACACGTGGGTAACGTGCCTCCGCGCGGGGCCTGAGTGATGAAGGGAGCAGGCTGACCTCGGATCGAACAGAGGGAGGAAGAAGGAGGGAGAGGAGAGTCAATCGACGAGAGGTGAAACGTGGAAATGAAATCAACGGATGAAGGTGTGAGGGGGGGGGGTGTGATGAGGAAGCTCCCGACGAAAGGTTAAACCAAAAGGTTGCGTGTTCTCCTGCAGGCTCGGGGGAGCGAGGGCGGGGTGATGGAGGCGACTGCGCGATTACGCAACTTCATCTCCAGATGTCAACAAACGCTACACACTGCACCTTTAATCAGCTCAGTTGGGTGAGGGTGCCATCGTGACTGGATCGCTCACTTCCTGTTTGGGCCACATCTTAAACCTGATGACTGCAAAACCAACGCTGAGGCAAAGAACGGTGGCTCAACAAGAGCCACCGTATCTTCCAATGGTAACACGGCCTTGTTGATTACAGGCGAGAAAATGATCGTCACCACCGAACCCTAATAATTGGCTCATCACGCAGCACAATAAGCACAACGCCAGTGACACACAACACGCTCATTAACACCAGTCAAGCCCTCAGCAAAGGACATTATGAATGTGTTTCAACCTGCAGAGCCGTGTCGACGGAGGAGGTGGCGGCGGCTCGACGGCCATGTTACCAAATCATTGCTCATTACCTAATGGGATGGCTCACTTATTAAGCACTCGCAGGCACAACAACGCGCGCGGCTCACGCACAATGAGTAAGGAGCGGTGGGGTTTGCTTCAAGTCTAACCGGATCTAATCGCATCGCAGCATGCGACACTCGCGTATCACCGAGGGGATGAAGCACGAGCGGTTATTTGCAGCGCTCGCGCGGCTCCACCGCTACATTCTCAATTCAGCGACATCGGCGGGTAAATGTTTACTTTAATGGCCTGCGTCTTTAGTGGCGTGGAGTGAACACGCATCGGATGTTGCCGTCCACACCTCCGGGCGTCTCCACCTAGGATGCGATTCTCCATCCGCGACATCACCGAGAGCTTTTGACTCAAGTAATCTGTTACTTTGCGTACGACGGCCCCGAGGGAGAGGGGCCACAGATGTTCCACCGGCTGTTACCGGGGAGAACATCTGCGTGTTGGGGTGTGTTGTGGCGACACGCGTAGATGAGTGCGTTCGCCTCCACCAACCTGTATATCGGTGAGCTCCTTTGCTACGTGAGAGGACAGGAGCGGGCTTTCATCACCACAGGGGATGCGCAGGCTCTGTTGGAAAATGCACGACTTGACTCAAAGTTTGTTTGGGGAGGTGGGAAAAGCTGGACATGCGGCGAGTGTTTGCGTGCTGCCCTCTCTGCTCTCTTACCTCCCCCTGGTACATGATGTGTCCTATGGGGCAGATCACACAGGCAGTGCCACAGCCAAACATTTCTTTGACCCTGTGCTGCTTCAGAGCAGAGCAAAGCTGGGCCATGGTCAGGTAGCGCTCTGTCACCAGGAACTGATCCTGGGGGGAAGGGAAGGTGGAGGGGAAAGAAAGCCTGATTTACATTTGCATATATATATATAAATATGTGTGTGTGTGTGTGTGTGTGTGGTCACGCTCTTTCTCACCCATTTCCTGGTTATGTCCAGGATGCTCTGTCGGGTTACACCTGGGAGGATGAGGCCATCCAGAGGTGGCGTTGCGAGCTCCTCCTCTGGAAAAGAAAAGAAAAGAAAAGAAAAGCAAAAAGTGCCACAACTTCTACGAACTTCCGCTGATAATACAAGAGTCATTTCGAAAAAACAATATACGAGAAGTGAAAAATATAAAGGTTTGCTTCAAAAGTCTCGCAGTTGCAATGAGGCTGTTCTGCCAGTGGAGGTCAGCAGAGGTCGCTTTTGCCAAACGTGATTTCCACATGTGGGGCACTTGTTGGATTTGTGTTGTCCTGGCAATGTCGCGGCGCTGCTGATGACTGACCCCCGTCCTCATTGATCCAGTGAAGGAAGACGTTCATGGTCCCGGCCTCGGTGATCTGGTGGTCTTCGCCGTGCAGCCACAGCACCTGCTGACACCCATAATGCAGTGCTTCGTACTGGGCCAGCAGACTGCAGCCGTAGTTCCTGCAGAAAGTAATGCGTGTTACGTATAGACGCAAAATAGAATCGAGACGGAAAGGGCCTTTACCCACCCGCCCATCTTGCAGTCGCCGGTTCCACCTATCCAGGCTCGTGTGTACTTGGGGTCCGCCCACAAAGAGAGGGCCTCGGACTCACTGCTGAAGTAGGAACCGGCCTGACTCAGGATCACATAGAGCAGGGCATGGGAGGCCTTCTTCACACCCAGGAATGGCTGCCATGGAGAGGTGCATTCACTTTGACGTCCATTCATACAAAAATAAACATTTGATTGCAGCACATTAGCCCCCCCACCCCCCGCCCACCCTCCCCCCTCCCCCTCCTCACCTCAGTGCTGATGAATGTCGGCCGTATGTACAGACAGGCGGGGTCCGTGTAGGGAACCCAGTCCTGCTCCAGCTCCACCAGTCGCCTGATGCACTCCAGCAGCTGGGACTGGTCAAACGCCTGAGAGAAGGGGGCACATAGGAAATCACGGATCTCTCCCTCCATCCCCTCCATCATCCATTCATATATTCCACCCCTCTTACAGGCAGACAGGCTCTCTCCGCAGACTTGGCCATGCGCGCCATGTTGAGCATCGGCCTAAAGAGGCGCAGCTGGTGGTCCTCACCCCGGTACACCTTCAATCCCTCAAACAGCTGGGGAGAAGGGGAGCGGAGAGCAGAGGTGAAGATCGAGTGCTTCTGCCGGGCGAAGTGCGTTTGACGTAAATGGGATCCAAAGTGTGAGCGTGCACCTGGATGCCATAGTGCAGAGAGGAGGAGGCTGGGTGGAGCGACAGGTTTCCAAAGGGCTTGATGAGCGGCGCCTGCCAGCCCTCGCTCGCGCTCCATTCGATGGTCAGCATGTGGTCGGTGAAGCCAGTCCCAAAGTTATAAACATCTGGTTTGCTCTTTGGAGCGCTGGACAGCTGGATGACCAGGTCACACGCCTGGGTTCGGAGAAGGAGTTTGAGTTTAGCTGCAATGTTGAATTTCACCACTAGAGGTCGTTAAAAAGAGGCGTCGACTGGTGTGTGGAGATTCTCGTCCTGTGTTGACAGGTGTAGAGTTGAATTGGGGTCAGGGTTCAGACTGAGATCTCTGCCTATTGATGTGACGACATTGAGAATTGATTATATGATACGAATGACATCATCATGACATCACTATCATGTCGTAAAGTGACAATTAAAGGTATGGATTAACCTTTGCGAAGAGACATGACCCAATACCTCGCTTAGATTTGAATCAAATATAAATATTAACAAATATATTGTTGTTCTGTGACACGTCTGTCTCTCAGAGAGACATCTCCCTCTCTCTGCCCCAGCCCTCAGTTAGTGGTGAGTTCTAGTTGGCCGGGATTATTACACTGGTCCTTCATCCCCTCCACCTTCTGGTGCAGGAGGGTTCTCACACCATAATCCCAGATTACAGCACCGGGGATTGGCGAACAACTGCATCACAGCGCCGTGTGAAAGTGAAATCGGAAGAGTGGATTTTTACTCCAGTAGATACTTTTCCGTGTATTCATCTCGCCGCTGTTCCACCAAATGAACAAAATACTTAAAGATGTGCCGTTCCTTAACTTCTCCTGCTGCTCTGTCTCCTCCCAAAGAGCAGAGAGGGTTCTGCTCCCGCACTTATTCCCCTCAACTAACCGCCGTCTTGTTCATATCCAGACCAGCACATTAACACAGCAGGTGTAATTGTGGCTGAATCCTCAGGACGAGCGATTATCCTGCTTCAGCGCTTCACCTGCATCCCTCAGTTCACACACGGTCCAGCCGCTGTCTGGGCAGGATTAAGTGGCTATAAATATAAACTTGGCTGAATACCCAGCATCCTCCTGGTGTGTAGAGAGGGAAAACCAGGACCCACACAATCCCATTGTGAGTCTGTTCAAATGCCGGAAGTGAAATGTTGCATTTTGGGAATGTAAAAAAGCGAAAGGCCCACAAACGGTTGCAGTAAGAATAACTGATGTGTGTATGTGTGTGTGTGTGAGAAAGAGAGAGAGAGAGAGAAACAGTGTGTGTGTGTGTGTGTGTGTGTGTGTGTCTCCTCTTTGTAATCTCCACCTGAGCCTGCTGCTCAGGCGTGCAGGGTCAGAAAACATGCAAAGCTCCAGCTACTTATCCTGAGCTGGGAAAGTGGATTCAGCTGAGCAGGCTGCACTGAGAGGAAGAGGAGGACGGGGTCAGGAGGAGTCGCGGCGTGTCCCTAGATTTTTTTCGCAGAAAATGAGAAAACCATGGATTCAGTGTGAGGGGAGGTCCAGATTTGGAACATAACATAAATAAATAAATAAATAAAGGCCCCTGGGTTTTTTTGTTTTTTTTCTTCTCTTGGACTGGCACGTCTGCGTTATCAGGATAAGACCACGGCTGGATCACCCCGAGCCTCACACCGCTGCTCTCTGCAGCATGAGGACTCAGAGCTGCACTGGAGCATCTCGTACCCAGAGCAGCACGGTGGAGTTTTAAGTGTTGGGAAGCCAAGGAAGCATCAAGATGCTGCGAGTGGAGCAGCAGCTGAGGGTAAGTGCGCTCGAAGCAGTGGAGCCCGCCAGCCGTTTCCTCACCTTGAAGCTTGGAACGCAGTCGGCCATGATGGGTGAGGTGGACAGGAAGCGGCCTCTGCGAAAAGAGAGATGTTGATGTGGATCGTGGAGCGATGAAGCTATGATCTGCTGTGACTTCCCTTCCCTCGGTTTGCCGAGTAGCTTGAGCTGCACACGAACGTCAGACTGTTTTAGCGCAGGTTATAAATATTGTGTACTTACGCTCACTGACAGATTACAGCACAGCCGGTGTCCTAACGTTGCACGTCCACTGTTTGTTGAGTCAGGGACCATCAGTTTACCACCGGAGCAGGCAGAGTGTAGTGAGGGCTGACTCTGAGGAAGGTGTCTGGGGAGGAAGTGACAGTGAGCGTGGACCTTGGAACTGTCCCCAGCTAAACGGCTTACAGGTTCGACCAGTCCCATTGGGATGGAGTGACACCAAACACCCTGATTAGTGGTGCAGAGATTTTTCTCTCTTTTTTTTCCCCCCCAATTGGATTGGTTTTGGATATGCTTTTCCCTTTCCTACTTTCTTAAATATAATTATCTGTAGAATAGATGAGCACAGGAGCATAACTCTCTCAGGTGGGAAGTGGTGTTTTGCTCATTGGTTATAAATATTCATTATTTTCAGCTCCAGATTTTTTTTCCTGTGCAGAGTTGGATTTAATTATTATTACTATCATTATTATTACTATTATCGTCACAACAACAACAACAATAAATACCCCATGACCCAGATTACTGGATAAGCAGTTGAGGACATGACATCATAATAATAATAATAATAATAATAATAATAACAACAATAATAATAATAATAATACAAAATAATAATGATAATAAGAATATGAAGAAGAAGACGAATACAAAGTAATAATAATCACAATAATAATA
>JAFBJT010106012.1:0-13017 GCA_016785325.1 Chascanopsetta lugubris | reverse complement strand
GCGTGCGTGGGGAGGGGGGGGGCGGGGGGACGGTAGGGTGGGAGGGGGGGGGGGGGGGGGGGGGGGGGGGGTGGGGTTTAGCACCCACTGACACAATTTACTCTTTTTTGTGGCTCCCGAGACCAACGAGGTAGAAACTAGCTCGTTCTCTGGCCAAGATGAAGGTGGGGGATACGTTTGTTTGTTTTTTTCATCCTCCGCTGTATATTTTATTGATTTCATACAAACAGAAGGCAACATCAAAAGGGAGAGGGATTAGCGAAGCTGGTGTAAAAATTGACTGAGGTGGAGTTTGGGACTTGTGTTCACTGGAGGGAAGATGTGATTAGCCCCTGCACCGTCTCATCCGCTGATTCTGTTGATATGACAGATCGACAATAAGGGAGGGCGGGGGGGGGGGGCGTCGGCTTAGCGTGTGCTGTCTTACAATGTACAAAAGCAGAACTCGGCAAAGGTTCATGTGGGTGAGAATTTCAGGAAGATGCAGGGAATTAGATTGTATGATCGTTTCAGAGCAACGGGGCAGAGGAGGATGTTTTGAACATGTGTCGGTTTTTGTGTGTTTGTGAACACGAGTGCATGGAAGTACGTGAAGGGGCTGTCATAACACCTAGTGGACAGTTGTGGTATGGTTCAAGGAGTAAGTGAAAAGAATTTGCCGAGAATCTTTATAATAATATAAATGACTTGCGATGTGTTTAGGTGTATAGGTGAATATTCTTTTGTTCATATTTCATTTATCTATCTTATTTCTTTCCATTTTAAATTCAATTAAATTATTGAATCTACATTTGTGTTTTTTACATTTTGTTTTATTTTATATATTTACTTATTTCTTTATTCAGAGTAGTATGCTCTTCTGTCAGACTGCTGCTCATGTAACATGTAAGCAATTTCCCCTTGGGATTAATAAAGCATTTCTACTCAATTCCATTCTATTTTCCCGCTATTAGCATGTTAGCATAGCCATGTAAGCTAGCATTATTTCCCAGTGTTGGACTTCACTCAACATTTCATTCATCGTTCGGTTTCGAGATGCCTCAGTGGCAGGACAGCGTAGTGATGAGCACAGTTTGATGGCGGACAGGACGCCGTATGACGCAGGTTACCATGGAAATATTAAGCCAACACTAAGCTCCAATGGGCTTGTTTGTTTTCGTCTTCATCCTGGTTATTATTTGCTGCACATCAGTGATATTGGACGGTGACATTTCATTGAAAACCTTGACAGCACAAGGCAGGCGAAGGACTCGCGAGGAGGAAAGTGTTAGTGGACTTTGGTTTGACAAATTCTGGGTAGTTCTGGTTTTAATGTGAAAGAGACTTTAGAGAATTAAAATCTGTGTGTGTGTGTGTGTGTGTGTGTGTGTAATTTGGTGCAGTGTGATTGAATTTAAGGGGACTGTTGGGCCTTGGCGAAGGAGCACTCGCGTCTAAGTGCCATTCCTCTGGTGAGTCGGTGTTCGCTGCAGTCGCAGGGTTGCAGCAGCAGGAGGGCGTGTCACCGACAATCCAACAAGACACTGTAATTTCGATGTCGCGCTCGTCCGCGTCTGCGTCTTCAGCCGCCCGCCTTAAGGTCGGCGGGTCAGCTGACACGCCACACCCGTGTGGTCCCGCGGCAGCCCCCCCCCCCAACTCAACCAACTCGCCCGGCCGCCTCCGCGTTACAGCTCTCGCTTCTCACATCCCCTCTTCCGCCAGCAGCTCCCTCTAATGCTGCAGATGAATTAAATAAGTTACATTACAATTACAGCAATAATACCCGGGGAGATCAATACCTACTGCGTCTCTCATTAGTGCTGGAGCCAGCGTCGGCTAGGAGGAGATCAAATGGGCTCAGTTGTACTTTTCTGGGGGATCATAGCAAAAGCCGTGCAAACCAGTAGGCTGAGTCATATCCTGGATGTGAAGGATCATGACATTTATATTACAATTTTAAATTTCACGACACATTCTATGTGATTAAGCTAATGAACAGAAATGCATATTTTGGTGCCATGTTTGCAGTGTCGCTCTCGATTATACGGGATTGTGTGTGTTTGGACATCAGCTCTTACAGAACTAAATCAGCCCAACGACATGGGGCCCAGTTCATTATAGGAGGTTCCAGAGAGCGACATCATGAACACCCCAAAAATGTGGCTCCATGGAGTCAGAGAACAGCGCGGGATCATGGGAGTGGCCTTCTTCACCACCATGGTTGCTCAAAACTGCAGAGGCTGCGATGGTTGGCCCTCGCATGCCCGCGATGGGGTATGGGGGCAACTTGAGGTCAGGTTCATGTACATATGTATGTAATTATATGTCCTGTCCAAATGAAGGATTGTTAAATCTTCCGGTGGAAGCAGCAAAGCTCTGACGCACAGAGGGAGGCGGTCAGGTGACGGGAGGGGTCACCAAAACGATGTGAACGTGATGTGATGATGGACCCTCGTGCGCCACACTGGGGTATGAGGCCACTCCAACGTTGATTCCCATTCACACGTGCATCTAAACACGCTTTAGAAGAGCAATTAGCTCGGAAATTAAACCGCTGCTCTGAGTCGGGACTAATCCATAGGAAGTGAATCTATTTGCCGAAGGTTTATAATTGAGTCCACACCTGCATTCAGTCACTCAGAGTAAACACAATGAATGGCCTAATTGGATTACATTAACGATAACTAGCTTGGAAAAACCCACCAGGGGGACAGCGGTTAATCCCAATTATAAATCCCTCTGAGTTCGACTTCGCCCAATTTTCCCGCGTCGCCATCATTTGGCTCCATGCAGCCCCAGTAAACCTAAGGGGGCGGGGCTGCCTCCTCGCTGTGTCTGTCTCTCTCTCTCTCGAGCTCAAAAACACTCATACGCGATGATACAGCGAATTTGCCCAGGCATGATCGCCCCAAAAAGCTCGAGGAAAATAAACTGGGATGGGAACGCGCAGCCACACGCGCCGCAAAAACGCCTGCCGCTCTCAATGGAAACGGCGGCAACAGGATTACACGCCTCTCAGACGGCTCACTCTCAGCAGAGATGCAGCTCTGATCCAATCACAGTGTCGCACGCCGAAACAAGGAGAATGTTGCGCTTTGTCATGGGCGGCCGCCCGACGAGGAGGAGAGGAGCGCTGACATCACAGTGATAACGCGACTACTTTTTAAATGGATTAGGAGGAGTTGATAAGTGGGAGGGGTCAGTGATAACAGGTGTGTGAGGGGTATTAAGTTGACGTTGCAGGTTTAACCGGCGCATATGCACCTACAGGCTTTTACCTTCTGTTGACCTAACGTAACACGTTGTTGTTCAAAGGTGCAGTGTGTAAACTTTAGGTGGAATTATATGTTTATTCCATTTTCTTAATAGAACATACGGTAGAAAACAATTATATGGTTATACTTGCATTACATGATTATGGACTAAGCCCTTTATATGCCATCAGTGAGACTTCACTATGGAGGCCGTCCAAGTGCCACTTACAACTACTGAGTTTTAATGATATCTAAAGGCCAATATGTGTTATTCTATATGCTTGAAATGAAAGGAAAACGAAAGCGGTATTGAGCTGCAGTATTCAAATTCACCACTAGATGTCATGAAATCGCAGAATCAAATTGCATTCGGACATGATATCGGGTAGGGTTTGGGAGGAGGGCGTTGGCTGAAGATCTTGCCCACGGATACTGAAACATAAGGCTGAAATTGAACCTATGACCTTTTGGCAAATAGGACTCCTCCTCAACCCACTTAGCCACAGCTGCCCACGCAAATGAATGATGTATATAATCATTCATACAACAGTTGAGTGAAGAATTATCATGTGTGAAATCTTTAAAGGTCCTGTGTGTACGATTTAGATCAAGCTATTTCCCATAACTAAGACATCACAGTGACGGCAGGCCACTTTTCAGCCAGAACAGCCAGTTTGTGCGGATTATTAAGTTAATGTTGCAGGCTTTACGAGCACATATGCACCTATACAGGCTTTGATCGATCCCTATTCAACGTGGCCAAACACAAAGTGCCAGAGTGGCACCGGGACAGACGGCCTTGGCCCCCGACGCTCAAATCGGCAAAATCCTGCCTTAAGGGAGTGTCAGCTGTCTAATTTCCGCCAAATCATGGTCCGTTTAACACCTCGCCACCTGCTGGGTTTATGTGCACAAGTGTGTGCGTGTGTGTATATGTGTGTGTGTGTGTGTGTGTGTGTGTGTGTGTGCTCAGAGATAAGCCAGAAAAAGTGTGGTGAGTGTGCTAGAGTGACCTCATTCTCAGAGATGAAACACACCAGCAGGAGAGACAGACAGGCCCACACACACACACAAACACACACACTTTTCGTATGTTGTCCCCTCACTCCACAAATTCCTTCATCCCAATGTACACACACCACACACACACACACACACACACACACACACACACACACACACACAAACACACACGGAGCGCTGCCACTGATGACGTCTGTTCTGATCACTAATGCCTGAAAATGGCCAGAGTGATCAATGGCGTAGGCTGTTATTGCGAGTCACCCAGCACGACAGCGCCAGCTGATTAATGGAGATGATTTCTGCCGTCACACCGGAGCCGTTAAAATCCCACTAAAACATATTGTGGCGCCAAAAATAACCCCCCCCTCCCCCACCGCCATTCTCCACCATGGCCTCCATCAAAGGACGTGCGGAAACATTAAACCTGACAGACAAAAATGTTGTGCTTGAGTGATGCTCATCCCTCTCTCTCTCTCTCTCTCTCTCTCTCTCTCTCTCTCTCTCTCTCTCTCTCTCTTTCTCCTGTGCCGTAACGTTCCCTTACAGACATATTAATCAAAGACGTTTTGCTCAGAGCCATTTGGGAGTGAATACAATACAGCCCCTCCCACCCTAGCCCTCCCATCACACACACACACACACACATAATCATCCAACACAACAATATCACCAAGTCTTCATATGTCACATTCAGTGAATGCCGAGGGCAGATTTATTTTACTGACTCAATGTTTGTTTCCAAATTACTGCAAAAGACTTTCCCTGGAGGTAACGG
Source organism: Chascanopsetta lugubris (assembly GCA_016785325.1). Taxonomy (NCBI): domain Eukaryota; kingdom Metazoa; phylum Chordata; class Actinopteri; order Pleuronectiformes; family Bothidae; genus Chascanopsetta; species Chascanopsetta lugubris. Next base: position 7,983 of record JAFBJT010106012.1, on the reverse strand, counting down.
ACGGAAAGGTAGAGAATGGCTGGAAGTGAGTCATATCTCTCTGTTTTCAAATGCATTCTTTTTTTCAGAGGAATTTGGCTGATTTGAGAGCGAGGATGCAGCACACTGCTCAGAGATAAGCATGCGAGGTGGGGGGGCGGGGTGGGGTCTCGAGCCAGAGCGCACAAGATCAAGCTGTTGGAACAGCAAAAAAAAAAAAACAGCTTTATTGGAGAGCTGCTTGGGATAAATCAATGCAGGAAGTGGATGGCAACAGCCCCTAAATGTATTCCCTTTAAATTGCGATGGGTATAAAAGGGATCTTCACGGGAACAACAGGAAAACAATAGCCGGTGCCATAATTCTACTTGTGAGTCAAGCTTTGAAACTCACACGATTAAAGGTACGACACCTCTAATGATTAATACTTTGGTCAGAAGTGTGAGTATATCTGCCGCTACTTTCACTGGATTTACATACAATTGTGCTACATTAACCTTTAACTGGTTGAAGGTGCATGTTGCAGATGTAAAGCCCTCACCTCAGGCCTCGTATTCAAGCAATTACCGACAAAACTCCTAAAGTGTTATATTGAGCATTATGGGTTTCCATTGGAAACACGGCCGGCCCCATGGGGAGACCTCATGGTAAGGTAAGGTAATAGAAATAGATTATTTTTTATAGTTTTCTACACTCCAGTATTGGACGGCGGAATTCGAAGGATAAAGACAAAACAGAGTATAAAGACGGAAAGATGAAAAACACAACTTTAGGCAGTACAAACGATCGAGTGCCACAGCTTCTGATGATTAATTAGCCCCTGGGGCCCGCAAAGAAATCTCCTTGTCTAGACAAACACATAAAACCCAAGAGATGACAATGTAGCCCATTTGCCAGGTCAATAGTTGACATCTAACTTTTTGTTACAATGATATAGGAGGAAAAAAATGCACTTGCACGAACGCAAATTCAAAAGCAGATGTGTATTGGTCAAAATGACACCGTCTGGTGGTCTCCACGTGAATTGCTCAACCAAGAAAGCAGAAACCAAAGTGCTTCAAAGTCTTGTCCTACACCACAGAACTTCCATATTCACATATAGAGTGTCTCTGGGGTGTCAAACGTACGGCCTGCGGGCCAAAAGCGGCCCGCCAGAGGTTCCGATCCGGCCCGCGAGGTGATTTAGCACAGTGTAGAAATGACAGAAATTAGAATTTTTAAATGAGTTGCATGCTAACTGTGCACGCTGGAGGCTGTTCAGAATGTTTTGTAGAGAGATACTGGTCCCGCCCACTTGCGATCCCATAGGGGCGTGTGAGCTTGACGCAAACCTGCTCTAAAGATGACTATCGATTGAATTAGTGAGGCAGGCACAGGCATAGGAATATTATAGTTCCATGTCATTATTGTGGCAGTGCTGTGGAAACATTAAGGTCAGAGCAGAGGCTGAAAATAGCAACCTCAATCTTTGCCACTATTGACAAACCAACAGGGAGGCATTGGGAGCCAGAGATGACAAATTGTGCTGTGTACCTTAATCCAGTTTATACCACAACAGCGGCTCGCATTAACGCCCTCACTGCAATTTCATGTGGCAGCCCACCCATCTTCTCTTTGTGCCCCCAAACCAAAAGCAACAATTGTCATGGCAATGGTGGGAAAATTGCTCGACTCCCCCCAATCCACTCGCTCCCAAAAAATAAGCTGTCAAATCTGATGCTGATTTTGGTTAATGGTTGACGTGGCCTTATTGACTCCACGCAATGACTTGCTCTGCTCTGACACCCCCAACAGCCTGCAGCCGTCTCTCACTTGGAAGATGGGTGAAAATTGGGGGGCCGCTGCCAAGATCCCAACTTGTTATGTTTGCTATTTTTCACTCCGGAGGAGGGAAAAAGGTCAAGTGTGTGCCAAATTGGGATTACCATGTGCCCTGTGCGCCAGGCTGGGATCAACAATCCGCAATCACCTTCGGAGACGACGACACTGATGGTGTCTGTATATACTAGACGTGGGAGAGTGAAAATAGTCCATAACCACAAAAAGAGGTCTTTACGGGGTGAGGGTGGGTCCCGAGGCCAGACCAGTTGAGAACCGCTGGTCTGAAATGGGTGGACTTCAATGAAGCAGGTGCAAACAGATCCACGAAACAGACGGAACAAACGGCTCAAATCAGTCCTAACGCCGCGTCAGCCAAAAAATAAATAAAAAATCTCGCTGGCAGTCGATCCTCGTCGATTGCTCGGTTTTTAAGCACTATCAGAAAATGTGACAGCGCATGTGGAGGAGGAGGAGGAGGAGGAGAAGCGAACATGTAGGGCACCGGCGGGGGATTAGTGTCTTTCTTTGATGGGACAAATGTCTTGCTGATGGACACGCTGGCTGTTACACGGCTCAAAATCGTCAAAACCTCCGGGACTGACACTTTGCGACTGAGAGCGAATGACGGACGACATTGGGTCAGGGGCCTTTGTCACTTCATTGCTTTTTTTTTTTTGGGGCTGGAATGCGGCATTATTCTGCTGATCACATGGACGGCTGGTGTCAGTCGGGTTTAAAGGTGCTGTGTGTACGATTCGGTGACATGTAGAGGTGAGGTTGCACGTTGTATCCATCACCTCACCCTCAACCGGGTCTATATATATCAGGTCTATATATATATATATATATACACACCTGTTTTTTAAGGGCGACCCTAGGACCTCCTGCAGGCTCCAATGGGAGGAGTGGGGTGATGGATACCATATGCAACTTCACCCGCAGATATCATCAAAGCTTACACACTGCGCCTTTAACCGCAAGGGCTATGGCTTGATCCCTGTTTCAAATGTCCTCAGGCAAGATACCCAATCCCTAATTGCACCCAACTCTCACAGGGAGACTGAGTGACTGGCTTTGAACGGTCATCAAGCCTTTGAAAGGCTCGGTATACAATAACTAAAGATCAAGTCTACATCAACAGATATGACTTATGCACAATTTATACGACCCTTTAGCGTCTCAGAACACACCTCGAGAAGCTTGTCTGTGACAAGCCGGCCTGTTAGTGCCGCCCATCGCCCGCCTCCGTGACAGCCGTCCACCGCTCAACATAAGTAAGACAGAGAATCCGGCTGTGGATTTTCCAGCAGAGCCTGTGACACCCGTCAGCGGCGAGCATGAGAAAGGAGTGCCGCTTCACATAAATAAAAAAAACTCGTCAGGCTGACTGGAAGGGGGTGGGGGGGGGCAAGAGACGGATGTTCTGCTCCGGGAAGGCTCAGGCCTGTGGGGTGGGTTGACGCTGACGCTTAGGGTCTGTCAATCACCGGCATCCCGCTCCCCGGCTCGCATGTGCGAGGCGCGTGGCGTGAAATTCCAAGGCCGGGGCAAGGAAACGGCGAGGAGAGCCTCAGTGCACCGAAGAGAGGATTAATGACCGGGCAGCGCGCGGCGAAGCAACACCCAACATGGAGACTTTTAGATGCTTGTTTGTGTGGACAGCTCTCGGACAGTGCAACGCCTCCAAAGACTCGGCCAATTAGCACGGAGGAGAGGCACCATGCGTTCCCTGCCCCCGATGAACTATTCAAGCTAGTTCCTTGGTTCAGAATGTGTCTGAGCACGGTCAGAGGCGTGTGTCTGGCCAGAAACGGGAAGAAAAAAACTGCTCAACAAAGGGACCCGAGGATAATCTTGTGTAAAAACGCATTTGCACTTACTATGCCAGGACACTAGGCGGGGCCTGTGCCACTAGTTCATTGAATGTGAACATTTTCAGAAAGTACTTTTATGCCCTAAAACAAAGGGAAACATTTGGAGTTGTTGTTCTTTATAGGTTATTATGCTCAAATCGGTCCCTGTGTGGCCCCCGAACCAAAATGAGTTTGACACCCCTGGTAAAGTTACTCTCGCCATCATTTAAATCATCCTCGCTGCCGCGGAGCAATCAAACATTTCCAATAAAGTCACCACTCCCTGCTTTTTTTCCTTCTTCTTCTATCCTTTGATCCATGTCGAACGAACTAAAAAAAGAACGCCGCGTGATGAGCCCTGCAGCGGACGTATAGCCGTTGTAGCCGGCATATCATATTTGATTCATAAGGCGGCCGACCAATCAGCGGCAGGGGGAAAAAGTGCCACCGTGCATAAATGTCATCACATCAGCCTCGCTACATTACCGGACATGTTGACGTAAAAGTCTGCCTCACAGGGTTTCGGCACGCTGTCGTGGAAATGTCAGCCGGGGCGGGGAAAGGAGCGCTGATGAGAACAGCTGTCCACATCTGGAGGTCAATGACCCTCAGTGAGCACAGTGCCATCTTCAGCACAGTCCTCCTGCAGAGCTGGAGGCGCCGCAGCGAGGGAGGGAACCGAGCGTGAAGCCTTATTAAAATCCCTACGTTTGCACACTGTATCTACGAGTGTGTTCGAGTGAAGGCTACAGAACGGGGGTCCGATCCAGCCCGCGGGATGATTTGCAACGTGTACTTGGTTTATGTTGGTTATACTGAGAAGAGACACATTGACTATTTTCATTAAAAGGTACAGTGTGTACGATTTGGTGACATCTACTGGTTAAGTTGTTCACCTTACCCTCACTCTTCCCTTTCTAATATGCAGGAGAACCTATGGGAGCCCTCAGTTGTCACGAAAGATCAAAATATGTTTCGTGTGTCCACTTTCACGACCGTAAAAACATGGCAGCCCCCGTAGAGGCCCCTCCCGCCCTCATGTAAACATACATTAATTGGCTCATTTAAGGATAATGGGGGGAAAAAACAACCAAAAAAAACATTTAGGTGCTTATACGTTCGCGAAAATCTCCGTATGTAAGACCAAAATCGTACACACTGCACCTTTAAATACGCAGCCGCACCCGTGCTTTTTGGTGCCAAAACAAAGGGAAACATTTGAAGTTGTCGTTGTGCTTTTACTCGTCCCGCCCACTCAAGATCAAATTCGGCCCTATGCGGCCCCCTGAGCTACACCGAGATCGACTCCCCCGCTATAGACACGACCTCACAGTTGACACAGTGAGTTCCACGCGTTCCTATGACCAGCGGCTGCACGCTGGGAACAAACTGCGGCTAATGAGCATTCAAAAGCTCTCTGAGGGCACGTATTCGCCGTGTGCGTGCGCCGACGCTCGGCCATGAATCAACGGAATTGCATTTACACGTAGCTCCTGGTGGTTTTCGTAATCGAGTGCGTACCTGTCAGAGCCGCGCGCGCTTTCTAAATCACCGGCCGTGAAGTCTGCAGTAAAGACGTATGCGGCTTTTAAGTCGAGCAGAACCTGGCTGGAGCGTGCGCAGGCGGCACAGCGCCGGCCCTCTGCAGCCATCAATCGCCAGCAAGGGAGGCCCACTGCAGCCCCCCTCTCTCTCTCTCTCTCTCTCTCTCTCTCTTTCCCCTTCTCTCTCTCTCTCTCTCCTCCCCTGTACCAGAATTAATTTTTCCCCTGAGCTGATAGGCTACGCTCTACTGCAGCCAATCCATATAATTAGGCCGTCAGCAATGTAAACCCCTGGCTCAGACTCCAGGTCCATTTCAGTATTACGAGCAGACATGACAATGGCTTCATCAAAAGTGAGTTTTCCCCGCGTGAATTTGATGAATTGTTCTTCCCCGCAGACGTCTCCGCCGCTACGCCCCCTGCTCCGTTACACCTTCCTCTTTCGGGACCGTGGAGCCCCCCTACCCGCCCCCCCCCCCCACCTCCCATCCTCCCTCCGTTGAGCATTGTGATGCATTTAGTTTCTCATTACGAATGAATCCTTTGCTTGCGCTTTAATGAGCATTTAACATTTGGCGGATGTGGGGACCAAAGGGTCCGCCCTCGCCGCCTTCCCCCCTCCCCCCTTTTCCCCGAGCGCCGCCGCCACCCAAAAGCATTTCTCGCTCTCTCTCCTCCACCAGCCAATTACGCCCGGTTCCGACGGCTGATCTCACTCCATATGGCAATAGCCCTGTTAATCGCCGCCCTCCTGGAGAAGCGCTGCATGACGGGCCGTGTGTCAAAATCACTATCAAAAACGGTGAGGCATGGCGAGGGCAGGGCACGAGAGTTGTGTGTGTGTGTGTGTGGTTTATTTATGTGGGGGGGGCGGGGGGCGGGGGGCGCAGTGGGGAGAATGGGAAAAATTAGCCAGAGAAAACAAAGTCAATGAGGCATGAAGGAGGCATCCCCTCTCCTGTGTTCGCTAGTCGCGCCTCCTCGCTCACTGTTCACCACCACTCCGGGGGAAGAGAAGGGAAAATGACAGCCTCAGGTTTGATGGGGTAGGTGGATGAGAGCGTGCGTCTGTGTGTGGAGGTGGGGGAGGGCGGGGCGGGGGGGGGCGGAGGGGGGGGTCGGGGGGTGGGGGGGGGGGGGGGGGGGGGGGGGGGGGGGGGGGGGGGGGGGGGGGGGGGGGGGGGGGGGGGGGGGGGGGAGAACACTGTGCCGGTGACGCTGTGACAAGCCTCTCTCTGTTGTGGACCGCCTGCATACGTAAGCAGTCATTAACTTGTAGAATGCATTTGCATCTCCCTCCCTCGTCGGATGGAAAAAGACCTTCGGGACGCGACGTCGAGCACAACGCGACCGAATCAAGGTTGGAGGCTATTACAGTTACAATGACTGGCTTTTGTGCATTGACTGATTAGCACCAGGGGGAGAGGGAGAGGGAGAGGGAGAGGGAGAGGGAGGCGGGAGGCGGGAGGGGGGAGGCGGGCCCCCGCGAGTAAACTGTTGTGTATATTTACTCATAGAAATGTGCGATAATAGCCACGTGATCCTCGGCAGACGAAGGACGTGCGGACGGCGATTTCGCACAACAAAATAACACTTAATTAACGATGGTGACGCCAGTTGGCGGCGGATGTATAGAACATAATTCCCAGTCGTCCTCAAGCTCCCGTCTCCGGGAGAAAAGGACTCACACAGGCCGAATTAAACACAGATTAGAAAATCGATGCGTTCCTGCAGAGGCCCCGTGAAAGTGCTAAATCATGACATGATTACCACTGAGGTATATAACCTTATGATCATTAAAGGAGGAATAAACAAACAAGTGCATAATTAGCTTGATGGGGACTCGACCACTTGGTCGAATTTAACCGAGGTGGTTCATCATCGTTACTGTCTTGATAAGTTGAACTTTTAGGGAGCGGTGGGATGAACATCGGCTTAATTATATCTTCTGGGCACAAAGAGGGAACGTCTCTGCTCAGACTTTGTGAAATTTGCAGGTAAAGGTTTTGTTTTTTAAAGGAAAGATTTTTTTCAGAATTTTAAAAGGTGAAGTGTGTAAGATTCGTTGACACCTACTGGTGAAGTTGCATGTTGTATCCATCACCCTTCCCTGTCAAGCATGCAGGAGAACCTATGGTAAGTTGTCATGAAAGCTCAAAAGATGTTTAGTAAGTCCAATCCATTGTAAAAAAAAATAAAAATAAAATAAAACAAAATGAAAATGGCAGCCCCCATCGGCAGGACCCACCTTTAAATGGCTGATCCTATTTCTACAGAGAGTAGTGTCCAAAACGGATGTAAATCCGACACACTGCACCTTTAAAGTTGCAGTGAACATACAGCACAGCACCGTGGTGTTTTCCATCCATAGGTTCCTCCAACATGAATAATCATAGAATTCTCTGAGGCGAGGGCAGGCGTGACCTTTGGGAGCCCAGGACTGAAGCTTGCCGGGAAACGAATTCAGAAATGTATAAGAAGCAAAACAAAACAAAACAACACAAAAAAGAAAAAAAGCCCAGAGCCGGCGGGTCGTGAGCAAAAGCAATATGGCGCGGTTTAACCCCCGACTGAGTCACCGCGCCTCTTGTCAGACGGCCTTAGACTTGGCCACTTCACGCCGCACACGCACACGCCTAAGGTCAGTGTCACTGCCCTGCCAAGTGCTGACCTTTGATCGGTTAGACGAGCGCTAAGAAGTGCCCTGGGGTATTTCAGTGCGAGGAGGAAGAGGTGGTGGTGGTGGGGGAGGGGGGTCCGGGGGGCAGGGGGGCGCGCAGGGGGGG
>JAFBJT010106011.1:0-20206 GCA_016785325.1 Chascanopsetta lugubris | reverse complement strand
CACATATAAAGGGGGAGAGAAAAAGAGAGAGAGAGAGAGAGAGAGAGAGAGAGAGGAGGTACAAAACGTGCACAAAGGGAATTCGCAGCTCGTCGTCCTCCGTCCGGCCTCCTGCTCATTGTTGTTGACACGGGAGATGAATTCAAATATTTTTTTCCCATCATGACGAAACATGTTCTTCAGGTGTGAAACGAAAGGAGAGGAGAGTTTGTCGGAGGAGGAACAAGTGACCAAAGAGCTGGCGCTTTGTTCCATGACCTCGTCGTAGCGCTGAGGAGAGTTGCGCTCACTGAACCTTTTGGGTTCCGATGGATATTTTCGTCCCCAATAAGCCGACGGAGGGATTCTCATGTACAGCGCGTCTGGTTTGAGGGGAGTTTTTCATGCAGTTTAATTTAATTCCGCTTTGATTTGACAGTAAATCCTCAGATTACCTGCGGAATATCTACACAGTGTTAGAATCACTTGTAATGACAGGTCCACACACATGTAGTTTTGAGGTAGAGGCTTAAATAAACATTTCTTTCATTTAATTTTTTTTAATTGTATTTATTGCCTGTATTCAAAACACACTCACGTAAATGTAGGTTGACAAAATGTTTGGATTAAATTAAAGTTCAATATACACCGTTAAAGAGTTTAGAGATTTGAAAATGGCAAATAAGAAAATGTAGTAACTATCACCGAAAGTTCTGATGAGTTGTTTGTGAGAATGACTTTATAGTTTTTGTGAAATTCTGCCACCACACAAACAAATGGTCAGATGTAAATAATATAAGTGGTTAAAATGTCCAATAGAAAACTTAAAGTCCTCTCCAGTCTAATTTAACGTAACAGTCGTAAAGTGGAAGCCTCATTAACTTTCACGAGACCTCTAATAAAAACTTCTCCCAACCTCAACCCAACTTCGCTTTGTCGTCACACCGAAGTCGGGTTGGGACTTTCTACACTTGATATGTAAACATGAATAAATTAGTGATCGGTGAATAAAAAAAAAAAAGCAATAAATCACAATCTTTGTTAAAAAGTTGTGTCCCTCCCCCAACATCAACCCAACTTCAACCCAACTTCACTTTGTCGTGATGCTGAAGTTGGGTTGGACGTTCCACCCTCGTTCCCTCAACATGAATAAATCAGTGACAGAATAATGAAAGAAGATGAATCGAACGAGTAACGCTCAACGAATAAAAGCTCCAACATCAACCCAACTTCACTTTGTCATCCCACCGAAGTCGGGTGGGACTTTGTCCCCCTCGCCTCGTCGGTAGGAACCGGTAACGGTCACTCTCTCGGCGGCGGCGTGGCCCTCAGGGGTCAGCGGACATGGTATAGCTTTCACATGGCCCTGAGGTCCTGACCCCCACCTCTTCTGGCCACATCCAACCACCCCCCACCACCCCGCCACTACCCCCCACCACCCCCCACCGCCCCCCTCCCACCCTTCCTCCCCTGCAAGGACCCGGAGCCCTTTGAGCCGAGCCCTCAACCCCCCGTGGAGCGCGCCCCTTCAGCACATTAATAGTGGCACTGGAACTAATTGCCCAACCTTAGATGTGCTTGAGACCCAGATTGCCTCAGCTGCCAGCGCAACACAAACCCACCCCCCCCCCCCCCCCCCCCCCCCCCCCCCCCCCCCCCCCCCCCCCCCCCCCCCCCCTTCCCCCCTTCCCCCCCCCCCCCCAACACTCCACCCCGAGCCCAGGAAACCCCTGAAAGGAAAGAATCGCAAAATTGCTGGTTTCTCTCGCCCCGGTCCTTTTTTCGGTAAAACAGGGCTCGTCGCCTCAAAGGGCTTCATTTATGTCTTTGTGTTACTGTAAACGTTTGCGTCCATTCAGGCTTGTTTTCAAAACATCGCCCTCCCCTCTCTCCTCGCCGCCGCCGCCGCCGCCACCGCCGCCGCCGCCGCGCTCTCGATTTGGTGTCTCGCCATTCAAACCAACGGCTCGGTTTTGCCTCGGCAAGACCTTCCCACGCGTGCCACCCTGCCGCCATTTTGTCGCTAACCTCGTCAGTCGCCGCTGTCTCGCCGCCCGCCGCCGCCGCCCCCTTTTTGTATTCGCCGCACGCGTCGGTTAAATCCTCGCCGTCGTTGTTAAAATATTTTTTTTTCCCTCTTGCAGTCGGCGCTTTGATGTGTGAATTGCAGTCGGGGTGTAAAGTGGCGTCTAGCACCAGACTGTTGCTGTTCACACTGTCACGTCTGCCCGTCTCCCGCGCTGCTTCCAGCGTCATTGCAGTTCAAAGAGACGGGCGAGAGAGAGAGGGAGAGGGGGAGAGAGAGAGAGAGAGAGGGGGAGAGAGAGAGAGAGAGGGAGAGGTGTTTTATGATTTTATGGAACAGGAGGAAGCATTGTTGTCAGGAAGGTGTTGGACCGTTATCTTGCGCAGGCTCTCTCTCCCAAAATGTCACTTCAGACTGCGTAGCGGCGCTAGCGCTTGTTCGGGGATGTGTGTGTGCGCGTGTGTGTGTGTGTGTGTGTGTCTACATGATGCGTTCACGCTGCGTTAAATTACACTGCTGCTTCACTGGGGCGGAAAGTCTTTATAGTTTAGTGGCGTTTACACGGGCAGTGATGGTGCAGGTTCTCAGGTCGACATGAAATGCGTTTAGGTTTGTTTACATGAAAACTCACATGAAGGATTTTGTTACAATCATTTCCTGTTGTTTCTATTTCGAATTTCTTGGATTTCTGGAGCTGTGGTGATCGAGAAGTAATATACCAAAAGGAATACACAAACGTTTTGATTATTTCAAGTAAAATCCTTAAGATAAGTGTTTGTTTGTTTTTTTCAAAATCCAATGTTAGTGAATGACAATACATTCATTGTGCACAAACAAAGACTTGTATAAAAGTACATAGAAGAGAGTTAAACACTATTATGGCAAATGTGAGCCATTATTGAAGCAGTTCTCAGCTGAAGTACTTTATTTTGAAGTTTCATTTTGAAATTCAAAGCATACACATTTGTATATTTGAGCAAATGATTCTTTCTGGAGGATTTTCCTGACTGAATTGACAATGGAGACTTTATTGAAAGCGACATTCTAATGAAAGTGGAGGGAGAGGCTGGGAATTGACCCCACAACCTCATGTATTCAAAGTCCAAACCACTCCTCTACACGTGCCCAATCATTTTTCAGAGCCGCTGCGAGGCTGTGTTTACAAAGAACGAGAGGAACGTTTCACTTGATGGATCCTGATCCCTGCTGGTTTACTGTTGTTTGTTCAAGTCTTAGCTCTTACAGCGACTCTTCCTCCTCCTCCTCCTCCTCATCGTTCCTCGTCCTTGAACCAAAAATATCACCTTTAGAATCTAGAAATGACAAATCCCCTGTAGCGCTCAGCTACATCATCAATACCCATAAAACAAAGAGGCGATTCCAGCACCTCCTCGACCACATTTACTCTGGACTTAGCGGCTGAGCCGCGTAAAACCCCGGGTCCGTAAAACAGAGCGTGATGACAAACGGCCGACTTTAAGAAAATCCTTAAACAAAGACGAGACTCTGTGAGGAATAATTCCTCACATTCCCAAATGATCCCTCGGCTTTGATATTCCGGATTAGCAACATTTACTGCCGAGCTCGAGGCGCGACCGCAGGAGTCGTTCCCTTTTTAAGTGTCATGTACCTTTAAAGGTCTCGCCATGACGGGAAGGGTGTGAGGCTTTATCTGAAGATTCCGCCTTAAATGATTGGACACGGTGACTTTGTCTGAAATTACCACCTTCAATTATTGGACTCTTAGTTTAAAAATACCACCTTAATTATCGGGAGAGGAGACTTTTTCTAAAATATACCGCCTTAAATTATTGGACTCTTAGTCTTTGTCTAAAATATACCACCTTAATAATAATAGCTATAATAATGAAATTAAATGAAAAATAATAATAATAATAATAATGCTACAAAAATGATTCTCAAAGAATGAAATAAAAAATCAAAACAGACATCCCAGTGGACAGTGATGCAGAGGTCAGGGGGGGCAAAGGGGGAGGAGTTTCAGCCATGTTTCCTGATGACATCATTGCTCTCCTTGGACTCTTGCTCCACCTGCTTCTCTGTGTATTTTGGCATCATCTCTGACTCGTCAACACATGTTTGCACACGCTCCTAAATAATCCATCCTCGGACATGTTCCTCCTTTCCCCCTTTTTGAATCAACTCCACCATCAACGCAGCAGCAGCAGCAGCAGCAGCAGCAGCAGCAGCAGCAGCAGCAGCAGCGCGGGTGCGTTTGCCGGCCCGCTCGGATAATCCTCCGTGGAAACGCGGCGGCTGACAGATGTGTTCATGGCTCTCAAGAATTACAGCTGCGCTAAGAAAGACTGAACTTTATCCCCTTGAGGCAACAACAATCCAGTGGTGCAGCACGGCTGGGTTATTACTGTATGCTCAACACACTGGACATGATGCGCGCGCTGTAATCCCAGCGCCGCGCTCCTCCTATACGGTACCTAAAGGGGGCGGGGCATGTCCCCTGTCCTCCGGTTCTCGTGGGAATCCTCCGGAACCGTCGGTTCAGGTCTGGTCCACCTGTTGATTCATTGAAATGAGACGACTCAGCAGATTTCGGTCAATTATCTTGAAGGGATTTTAATTTCAAAGTTGTAAAGTGTGAAATAAAATTAGGGAAAATTTCTATTTCGATCGTAGAGACGATCAAACTATTTTTTATATTTGATTATATTATATTATGTTATTATATATTATATTTTACGTATATTGATGAAACAGTATTTTCCCCTTACCTTTAAAAAACAAAAAACAAAAACAAAAACAAAACTAAATACCTTTATGTACATGAGGAGCAGGTCCTCTCTATGGCGGCCGCCATGTTGCACCACCTGAAGCCCTGAATGAACTTTAACATGAACGTTTGACATTTGAGTGATAACTGAAGGCAGCCGAATGTTTTAAAGAGTGAATGGAAAATTTAAATTGCAATTTCACCACCAGATGTCACTGAATTCTTCACAGTGCACCTTTAATGCAAATGGGAATCAGGTTACTTCAGCAGGTTTTGAAGGAGTCGGAGCAGCCGAGTGACATTTAAACACAAACATCTGATGAGAAGTTGGATAAGAAATACACAAGATTTCATTTGTTTGTAGCACTTTACACGTGTTTAACATTTCCTTCTCACTCTGAGGAGCTTTGAGAAGGATAAGAACTGGAAAGGTAAGACCCCGTAGTGGCTCCGCCCACCTCAGCCAGCGGTGGCACAATCCCAGGAGCTCGTTAAGCGCCGGTGTTTTGAAAAGCTTTAACTCGCCTTTGTGCCGAGACTAAAAGATTCCGCCATCGCCTTGAACGCGAGGCGCTGAACTTCCGACGATCGCGCGCAGACGGAGAAAAGAGGGGAAAACATAAAAACACTGGCACTTTTGATGTTTAATTTAATGTTTATCCGAGAGGCGGGTTTGCGTAGAGGACGCGGCGAGAGTAGCATCAAGATCTCCACTCGTGGCCAAAGAAAAACATCCTTTGTGCGCGTTCCACAAATTAAATTGTCAGAATGTGCAGTGAATGGAGCTCGAGTGTGTGAGACAAGCTTATGACCTTGCGGGAAAGCAGTGGTGTTGAGGGGGAGCACTCACACACACTCACACACACACACACACCCATACATACGCACGTACATACACACACACATCGCATTTTCACAACTCCTACATCAACTTTCCTGGCGTTTTGTTTTTTGCGTTCTTCGACGTTTCCCGGCGCCTGATGCAATCGCTCAGATTTGATTTGCGACTTGATTTCATCAATTCCTCAAAATTCTGGATCGTCTGAATTTGCCCCCGTTCCGCAATTTCACTCGATTTGGATCAAACTCCCGCTTCCACTTTCCTCGCGTCGGAACGTTTTGCTTTTTGCGTTCTTCCATGTTCTTCGGCGCCTGATGCAATCGCTCAGATTTAATTTGCAACCTGATTTCATCAAGTCCAGAAAAACTTTGCATTCGGTGAATTTGGCTCCGTTGCGCCATTTCAATCAATTCTGATCAAACTGACGACGTCTGGGCTCCAAACACAGGAATGTATCATCTGACATCTTCAGTTTTCACTCCACAGTCTTGTCTGATTTGAAGTTAATAGTCAGATAAGATTGAAATTTGCATATTTCATTGTATAGTAGTACTATGTTACTTTGGCAGGGGCGGAGCCATCATTTCTCTGATTCTGGGGCCTTAATGTGGGGGGGGGGCATTTACATAGCGAGTCAATAACCTTACATATATATATTTATATATGTGTATGAATTCAAAACACTGTTGTTAGAGCTGTAGCTTTGTAGTGTGATATCCTACTTGCAATTTAAAGGTGCAGTGTGTAGGATTCATTTGGATTGTGGTTATTATGGGCTGGGCTTTCTGGTCACTGGATTCACCCCTGCTCATTACAAACAGGGCAAAGTTGCACGTAAGTGATTCCAAAGCGCCGTGTTCAGCGCTGTACAACGTTGAATTATCGATGCAGGATTTTCAAAAGGACTTTGACCACGTTTTGCATTTGCGAGTCCAACTTCGTAAACAATGTGAGACGGTCCCTTATTGCTGCTGCGCTGGATGAAGGAGCGAAGACAAAGCAGATGGCTGTTATTTTGATCCTTTACATCATCATCTATATCATCTGACACTGGAGTCATTAAGTCGTTTCCATGATGAGCAGCATCCGTATATCTCCATTAACTTTGATTGTTCCACACTGTCTCTCCGGCCTTGCTGCTGCTGCTGCTGCTGCTGCTGCTGCCGCCAACTCTCATATAGGCAGGTACAGCAGCAGCAGCAGCAGCAGCAACAGATTAGGCTCAATGTCTTCTCAGCAAAGTACTTAGTGTAGAATTTCACAAAAACTGTCAGCGTGGAGAGCGCGCGGCCGTGAGCGCGAGGCGCTTTATTAAGTCGTCCGATCAATTCCCGCGCGCCGCTGCACAAACGACAGCCTTCAGAGCGCGGCCACGAGGGATCGGGCGAGTTTAGCAGATGTCATCACACGAGTGGCCGCCGCTTTTATTTGGTCTTCGGGTCTCATTTTAATTTTTTTATTTTTTTTTTGTATTTAATTTTCCTATTTCCGACATCAGCGCTGCCTCAGTGTGATACTCGGACACGTCCGCGTCATTTGACACAATAGGAAGCGCACACGCCGCCGCGCTGGACTACGCCATGAATGGCTGAACATTTGGATCACGTCCCTCGGAGGGAAATGAACCAGCCCCACGGTCTCGTGGCTGAAAGTGTGGGTTTGAGGTGGAGAGGTTCGAGACGCGGCTGCGCTCGAACGGAGGCCTGGAAGAGTTGCACCCCTGACGCGCGGTCGCTCCTCCACATGTGATTCGCCGTCGAGTCATTTCACGGTCGGACCCGGCGCTTTGGAACCGACTCTCTCGGCACAGCTGCGTCTCCGGGCGGCAGCGAGCGCCGCCGCTGCTGCTGCTGCTTCGTCCTCATCAGTCATAGGGAAGTGGTTGCCACCGCCCCCCCCCCCGCCCCACCCCACTCCCATCTCCTAATTTGTGTGTTGTCACCTGCCCCGCCCCCCAAAACAAGAAAAATGGCGCTCAGGCAGGAGAGGGCAGTTATGTTTTCCCCAGGGGGAGCGGGGAGGGGGGAGGGGGGGCACATAAGAAACCCAGATTGTTACCAGGTTGTAATCAAGATCTGTTTATATATATGTATATGTATGTATATATATATATATATATATATATATATACAAACTAATAACTCATAACTAAATGAAATACAAATAAATGAATAAATAAAAAGCAATCATACTTATCTTTGTTGACATTTCCAGCCCATTTGAATAAATATAAACAGTTCCTTTAAGCTTGGAGATGTAGAAATACACTTGTTTCCAAAAGTGAGACTTTTATTTTGAAAGGCTAAGAAGGAAGAGGGTGGGGTGCTTGACTGGGCTCCATCAGCTGCACCAAGCATCAAGCGTGACACAATCACACACACACAGGAAAAGGGAGCATTTCAAAATAAAAGCACATTTTCGTAATTCCTATTTGGGGGAAAAAAATAAATAATTTTAGCGTCATATCCAAATGTGAAAAGCTCGTACTCGACTTTGGGCCACAGTGACGAAGGGTGCGGGCCAGATGTGGCCCCCCTTTCCCGGATCGGCTTTTTGCATCTCCCTGCTGCTGCTGCTGCTGCTGCTGCTGCTGCTGCAGCATCAGAGGAGCAAACACCAGCCTGGGCGTGACTCATGTCGGGGCTGAGAACATCCCTTTTCCCCCCTCGCCTGCGGTTTTGGAAATCATTTCGCCGCCGCCGCCACGGTGTCACTGTCACCGTCTAATCTCATCGGTAAGCCCCGGGCATGCCTTGGTGTCCCGGCTGCCCACATCTGAGCAAACAACTCTCGCTGAGAGAGACGACCGACCTTTCAGCGAGGTGACACAGGAATGATGAGCGAGCGAGCGAGCGAGCGAGGGAGGGAGGGAGGCGGGGGGGGGGGGAATATACAGTGCACCTGTCTCGATATTCATCTCAGACGTGTAGGAACAGAATCCTCGTGTCCGCCTACAAGTGATAGCGCCGAGTGGCTTTAGGCTACAGGAGCAGCAGCAGCAGCAGCAGCAGCAGCAGCACAGTGCAGCAGCAGCACAGTGCAGCCTCATGCAGACTCATATTTACAGGATGTGTCTTTTATCTGCTGCTGCACTTGAAAGTCATATCCTGCGACAGGTTCTGCTGAAGGGACACTGAATATTGTTTCCACTGAACAAGAGGAAGTGAAGTGTCGCATAATCACAAATGTACACTCAAGTTCTGCCGCACTCCTCTTTCCTTCAAAAGCACGAAATATTTGCGGCGTGACTTCGGTTCTCTTGTTTTCCCCGGGGAATTGATCGGACGTATTCGTGTCATCGGATCAGCGACTTCTCCCGCTCTGCATCTCCTTCACTCGGGGATCAGGATGTGTGTGTATGATCAAAGCCGCACATGCAGTTCCACCTTTGGCCACACGAGGTATCTCCCCGTTCTCCACCACTCACTCCGACGAGTGAGTCCGCGCGATGATGTACGACATAGATTTGAATCGTAGTTCAATCTTTTGAACTTTTATGTAATCAAAGAAAAACAAATACAGGGTTTCCCCTTTTTCACCAGAATAACTTCCCCCCCCCCCCCCCCCCCCCTCCGTGCTGACTCAGCAGTGTGGACAGTGCGGCAGAGACCCTTGTCCTATGAGGAACATGCGTCTCTCATGCAGTGTTGTAATGCCACTTCCTCTTTCATATTTTTGCCGATGCATCAGAATCGAGTGTACGCGAGGTTACGCGAGTGTCCTCGGGCGATGGAGCCAACTACTTAAAGTTCTCGTGGAATGAACGAAAATCAAGAAATAATGGAGAATAAAGTGAAATAAAAAAAAACAAAACAAAACAATCACACATCTCACTCCATGAATGAACCAATTAAGGTTTGTCAGAAGAGTCCTCGAATCCCACTCCTCCTCCTCCTCCTCCGTCCCGCTGTTGAGCAACAAAGCTAATTAAAAATGGCGTGTTTTGTCGGACCTGGCCGGCGCCAGTCCACGGCGCTGACTCTGTTGGGCGCGTTGACGCCGCGCCAACAGGAACGGCTCCAAAACGCAGACCATTGAAAATCCAGGCTCATTTCCACGCTTCGGAATAACACCGGGGAACAATCAAGGTCGCGTTTATTAAAACACATCAGAGGAGCGCACTCGCCGCCAAACGCGGCGGCTGCTCTGTGATCACGCCGAGAAAAATGCGTCCGGCTTCATTAGAATGAAAATGATAAGGTGGCGGGAAACGCGCGCTCGCGCCGCCTCCCAACAAATGTTTGTTGTTCCAAACACCTTTTGTAATCAATTCCTATTTGTACCACAGTGGTTATGCAAGGTGTCTGTGTGTGTGTGTGTGCACATGCGTGTGTGTACATGCGTGTGTGTACATGCGTGTGTGTGTGCAAACGGCCACTTCCTGCTACAGACGTGCGTTATATTCTAACTTATTCAGCATCTGGTGAAGTGAGCGCAGACCTCGGAATGAGGAAGTGATAGTGAAATGGAGGAAGAGGAGACAACTTCCACTTCCAGTCCTGAGACTATTTGGACTCTGCTCACATGAGCCCCGAGTTTTATTCTTAGAGTCTTTGTTCATCGGCGAGTTTACTCGAGTGCACATGGGCAGGCGGCTCCAACAGGAAGTGGCAGCGCCGCAAAGTCCCCTTGTGGTCATTTGTGTGATTGGAACTGAGTCTGGAAATGTCGCGTAATAACATCAGTTGTTTTTTTGTTTTGTTTTTTACACAAAAACGCAAAATGTACTTTATCTCCAGTCAAGTACTTTTATTCTCGTTAATAGCGCAGAGACTTGCCAGTATGTGAGTTTTATTTTGAAAAGGAAGTGAAATACTCAATGTGGTAGATTCCAAATTCCCACGATGCATTGGCAACAAATTCAACATTTAATCCACTTGCAAAATAAAGTATTATACAGCACAAATACTATAATTAAAGGAAATATGTATATAATTGTATATAATTGTAAGTTGGCTCAGATGTTAAATATAGTATAAATGGTTTAGCCTGTGCTGATGATTGACATTAATTATATTACAAAATAAAAGCGTCAAAACATATAAATCATGTGTATTTTTGACTTTTAAAGCTTAATAATTGTACTTTCAAGCTCTCCTCACACTTTGCCTTTATTTTTAACAGACGCCATTTTAGGTCTCAAACCGCCTCCCCCCAAAACATTTCGACAACTCTGATTGGTCAGTCGAACATCTCCTTTGTGATTGTTTAATTGCATTTATTGGGAAATGTCATGCCCCCTCACCCTTGACCATGATAAGCTGTCGCCAATGGTTACAATGCCACCATTTGGACCAATCAGAGGACAGGAGCGTTGAACACGTGACAAAGATGTTTTTACGCTAACGCTACAAGCTAACGGAAAAGGCTACGTGTGAAACAATCAAGTGGCGGGACAGGAGGGTTGGTGTGATGAGGCGTGTTGCACGTGGAGAGTTGAAGGGTGGGGTGGGGGTGGGGGTGGGGGGGTCATGGGGTGGGGGGAGGGGCTAAAGAGTGAATACCTATCAAGTCAAAACAGGCCTAAACAAGACTTTGTCACCACCTGTCCCCGCGCCGCAGATAAGCAATCGCCTTGAGCTGATACACAAACTTTTTAGGACAGTGCTCATTACACACACACACACACACACACACACACACACACACACACACACACACACACACACACACACACCAATGCCACGCCAATGTCCCTCAAAATACCCGACTGACATGTGCAGAATGGATGCCTCTCGCCGAGCCCATTGTCTCGTGGTCAAGCCTCTTGCGTCGTTTCCCTCTCGGACAAAGGTCATTCATCATGACAGCATAAAGCTCCGGCCATTAGCCGGTTGATGAATGACCCGGCCTTACCGGTCAAGCCTTGACCTCCCTCCCCTGGTTGGGGGTGGGGGTGGGGGAGTGGGGTAATCCACTCCCTTTCTTCTTCTTCTTCTTTTTTTTTTTTTTTTTTGTTCTTCGTCTTGAGTCAAAGTTTGAGAAGCCTGTTTGACGTGAGGGGCGGAGCCAAAGGGATTCCGGTTGGTCAAGCTTTACTGTATCTATTTACCCAGCGCTAGGTATTAGTCTCACACACACACACACACACACACACACACACATACACACACACACACACACACACACACACAAACTCACAAGGACACACACGTATACACACAGGATGCTTTCAGGCCTTATCTCTGCTGCTTTTAGGACAGCTGTTGAGTGCAGGCAGCTGACCTCTGACCCCCCCCAGCACCACTAGGCTCCTTTTTCCTCCCACCACAACCAGTACAACCAGCACGACAACCCCCCACCCCTCTATAAATTCCTTACCCCTGCAGCTCAGTAGCACTTTTGTCCGTCTGCTGTTTGACCCAATAAGTTCTTTTCTTTGTGCCCCCCCCCAAAAAAAAACACGCCCCCCCCACACACACACAGAGAATTCCAAAATATCATCCAAACCATTTTATTTTGAACTGAACTCCTGCACTCCGTCTCTTTGTGTACATTTTTTAAACCGCACCATATGTAAGGAAAAGGGAGGAGGGAGGGGGGGAGGGGTGGTTGTGCAGCCACTAGCTGCATATACCCCCCCCCCCCCCCCCCCCCCCCCCCCCCCCCCCCCCCCCCTCTCTCTCTACGGGTCTGTAACATATGTGAGGAGCTCTGGGGTCTTTTCAGGTCACGGTGCAGCGCAGAGGAAAAGGGGGTCTTTACTTTTTCAAGCCTCTCGTTCAACCACGTTGGGAAAGTTGCTCGGTGCAGCAGTGGTGGGGGGAGGTTGTGGTTTCCGCCTAGGGGGCACTATACTGCCTGCAATGTAAGGAACATCCACTGCAACACACACACACACACACACACACACACACACACAGACACAGAGAGATCTGCACTGTGCCGCTGAAGTGCTCATTACTGTGTCGAGTCGTCAGGAGCGCGAGTAGTTTGTCGTTAGTGTGGAACTCGAACCTGAAAAACAATCGTTTTATTTCTTAATTGGGAAAGAATACGTTTTTCTTGTTGATTTAAAAATGAATTGAAATAAAGTAATAAAAAAAGAAAAAATGATGGTAAAATAATCCAAATAAAATGATAGAAAAATTACCAAAATCTAATAATAGGAAAGTAATTACAACAAAATAATTTCAAAAATCATTACAATAAAATGATAAAAGAAGAATTTAAATTAAATTCTAAACATAATTAATTAAGATTTAAGAATTTAAAAATAATTACAATTAAATGCTGGAAAAAATAAAATAATAGAAAATAAAGTAAGATTGAAAAAATAAATAATATTTCTTTGAAAAGGAAGTGAAAAAATGCAATGGCTGCTTTCAGAGAGTTAAATTCCCCGGCAACACGTCTTAATGAATCACTTTAACACAGTGGCAGCTCCAGGTGGTGGAGGAGCTTACATCATGTTTCTTAAAGTTTAGAGAATGAGTCACTAAAAGAAGCAACTGCCAACTACAGCTGTCAGACGAGAGAGAGAGAGAGAGAGAGAGAGAGAGAGAGAGAGAGAGAGAAAACACTGTGTTTCCCTCTGAAAGCTCATTTGTTGGAGACCAAAACTAAGAAAGTGCGATCGTAAATTAGCACAACGTAAAAAATGACGTCCTCACCGTCACGCATGTGTTCCTTTATTTTTTTATTTTTTTGGGAGCTGCAGGTGTAAATGCCCCGGCGGTGCAGAAAAGGAAATGGGGACAGTTAAGTTTGAGCCGGTGCAGAGAAAATCTAAAGTGTCTCACAGAATGTACTTTTATAAGTAACAGGTTTTTGCACTTTAACGACTTCAAACACTTCCTGTAATAATCCAGCTGCAGGCAAAGCGCCGAGTCGTAAGTTATTGCTTCAAGATGCAATGCAAGGTTTTCTGTGTGTGTGTGTGTGTGTGTGTGTGTGTGTGTGTGTGTGTGTGTGTGTATAAGGGAGGACATGTGAGGTTATCATCCTGTAAACGCTCGGAGCCTTCACACAGTCATTTCAAATCTCTTTGTGTTTCAATCCAGCGCTTCCAACAGCTTCATGCTGTCAGGTGGTGTTTGTGTGTGTGTGTGTGTGCGTCATGTGGATCTCGAGCCCAGGTTCATCTCCCAGGAGGAGATTTGGAAAAGTTCAGCATCAGAACGGCAGAAATCTTAGAGGCAGAAAATGAGGAACGCGATCTCCAACTTCTCCTTTGAAGCTTTTCAGTCTTTGCACCGTCGGAGAGTCGCCTCGCTCCCGTTTGACAGATTCTGTAAGTCCCACGTTCCGTTAAATGGAGATCGGTGACCGTGCACCTCCTCCTCCGCCTCCTCCTCGTCCTCCTCCTCCTCGTGCACACGCTCGGCTTCCTCTTTGCGCCTCAGCCTCGGCTCTCGCTCCGGCTTTAATTGTCCTCCCCTTCTTCCCGGCGCTGTGAGAAAATTTGCCAAGTGCCAAATGAAATTGAGATCAACTTGTGTGTTAAGCGACGAGAGGCGTTGTGGAGGGGGGGAAAGGGGGTGGGGGTGGGGTGGGGGGGCGAGGGGGGGGCAGTGCACGGCAAACTACACTTGACCGCTCTTGACAACAGCGCCTGCTCTCTCCAAACTCACATTGATTCATTAATTAAAATCCCTTATTAGCAAATTGACTGTCTCGGCTGATTATCAAAGGCAGTTGCTTTTATTAGACGCAGCTGCCGCCTCGACGCCTCAGCGCCGCTCGCTGTCGGAGGCCCGGCGACACTCACTCCCTCACCCTGCCATGTGAAAACAAACAGTCACACAGGACCTGAGGATGATGATGATGATGGTGATGATGATGAAGAAGAAGAAGCTGGGGGGGGGGTGGCGGTGCAGACGGGGTCATAGACTGTATTTAAAGATGGATGTAGCGTTGGTGGCAAAACCCCGAGGTGTTAATGAGGCTCGTAGTGGGCGGTTCCCTCGCCTCCCCCCCCCCCCCCCCCCCCCCCCCCCCCGCCGCCCTACTACTTCCTGGTTCGTCCAAAACGGAGCAAAGAGGCGGCCCAGGTGTCTCTCAAGAGGCCACGCCTCTTCACTCTCCTGGATAAAACAAAAACAAGCAGTTGTCATGGCAACGAGGGTGATTGATTGAGACCAAAAAAAAGAGTTTGTACCAGGTTTTAAACATGTTTCATTGACCTCTAACGTTTTTAACATTTTAACATGGGAGTCTGTGAGGACTGACTCATTTTGGGAGCCAGCCTCAAGTGGCCACCCCGTGAACTGCAGCCAATCCTGAATAACACGTAACATCCCACTCGAAATCAAGATTGCAGCGGTATCCATCGATATTTCACCATCTGGAAATGAGTGCAATATGTGCAAGACGGCTCCAGCAACTTATTATAACTTTTATGACCAATCGCTTTGCAAAACTCACACAGCATATTGTGTAAATCTGCCGGTCAGCGTTTTCCAGCTCAACTCTTTTAATAGTGTTGGTTTCCACTTTCCGAGGCTTTTCTTTGATACGCAAGTGCTCAGAAGTTTACAAGTATTAAAAGCCAGTAAACAATGTTGCCGTGGACAGCTGTTGATAATAAGGTCACTGAGAAATGGAAAAATACATTAGCGGGCTTGTATGTACGTCCATAGTTTTGTTTTGTGATCAAAGGAGCTTTTTGTGGCTTTGATGAGGCATCGAAAGGAAACGATACGTCGCTTTTGTATTCGTTAAGGAAATAGGTTTTTAGTGTAAAGGTGCAGTGTGTTTAAAATGTTGTCTTTTTTTGTCACCTCTAAAAAATATCACAAAACAATTACATACTGACATTTTCATGAATTCATAATCACATCAATGTTTTGTTTTGTTTTTTTCTTCCATTACCCTTAAATGAGCCCATTCATATTTAATAATTATATTTACATCAGGAGCGGTTCCTCTCGATGGAGGCCGCCATGTTTTTACAGTCGTAAAAGTGGACGAACGAAGCATTTTTAGAGTTTTAATGACGACACAGGTTGGCGAGGGTGAGGCGATGGATACAACATGCCTCCTCCACCTCTAGAGGTCCCCAAATCTCACACACTGCACCTTTTATAAAAATAAAAAAAAACAAAAACAAAAAAAAAAATTTTTAAAGGCAATGTCGAGGAGACATTTCGGAATCGGGCTTGTGCATTCATCAACCGTCGCTATGTCTGCGGGGTGTTTTCCTCCGAGTCACATGATGACGCGATAAAACCAGCGCCGGACCGAGGCACAATCGTCCCATTGACCCTGCAGCCGCTGATGCACTGACCTCGGGCAGCAGCATTCTTTACCTCCACAGCGCCGGTGCTGGCTCCACCGTGGGCCCCACAAACCGAGCCTGTGAAAGAACAAGGAGGAAGGAACCACACACACACACGCACACACACGCACACACGCACGGTGGAAGTGACGTGGGGCCGATGGATATCTCCGAGCCGGAGGAGGAGGTGGAGTGGGGTCGGGGGGTTGGGGGGGGTCCGATGTGAAAAAGCCCGGGCAGTGTGATAGGGCAAGCTGGCGGTCGGACCACATGGACCCTCCTGTGTAGGGCCATTGTGGCCCATGGCTTTGTCCAGATGGTTCACATACCTTTAGCCCTGCTCCGGCTGAGGAATGCGCTCCCTCGGGACAGTTCCTGACCCTGGAAACAAGGGCCAACATAAACACCCATCCCCACCCCACCCACCCACCCCACCCCCACCCCATCGCCACGGACATCACCTAAAAGCCCCGCAATCTGGTCGTCGTACCACCTTAAAAAGGCACCACCTGGGCTGGTGTGCGTATTCCACCTTAAAAGTCCTCGCGTGCATCACATGACACATTTTAGGCAGAATGGCTTGTCCCGTGATAGTGCGAGGATGCAGTGTTCCCGAGGAGGGAAGGGGTGTGTGTGTGTGTGTGTGTGTGTGTGTGTGTGTGTGTGGGATTATAGCATGACTAATGACCTTGTAAAATGCGCGTTCCCTCCGCTAAAACAGAAACACACAGCGATGCCACAATTCCAATAAACAAGCGTTATTCCACACAAAGAGGCGGCGAGATCGCGGCCCGGAACCCTCCGTTCTCTCCGTCTCTCGTAAATGGCGGTCGTCACGGACGCACGACTGTGTTGCGGGTTTTTTTTTTTCATCGGAAACGCAGATATTTATATTTTAGCGATCTCCTTTTAAGCGAGAGTGGAAAGAAGTAACATTCCGCGCAGGTGGAATTAGCAGCCCCTCGGAGATAAGTGTGTATTCTGACATATTTGCACGAGGAGGAATCACTCATGTTTACGGCGCCGCTCCTCTCGCCGCTCCGATGCCCCTCGGGCCAAGAACAGAGGGGAGGAAACAACATTTCCCATGTTGTCCGACACGCGTGGTGGCGACATCCAAATGAGAGGCCGAGCCCGATGTATTTTGAGACGAGAAGAAAGGGAACATGGCGAGAACTTGGCCGTGATAGGTCCGACCGGAATAGACCGACGGGACAGAATCAGCGACACGCGACGCTCGCGTCGGGAGAACTTTTTGACTTTGGATGCGAGAGTTCCTCCAAAAACGTTGGAGGACAGCTGTTGTCCCGTCTGACTGTAGCGCTGTGGCTTCGCTAGCGCTCTGCCAAACGGCATGGAAGCAACTCGAGTGAGGGCTCCGGAAAGAATATTCTAGAACAGTCATTCTCCACTGGTGGGTCGCGGTGGGTCGCGACCCAAAAGTGGGTCGCAGACCTGTTTTCAGTGGGTCACGGGCCTCTGACTGGGACCGAGACTAAAGAAACAGAAAATCCTGTGCTTTTATTTTGAAGAGGATTTTTTTTTTTTTAATGCATCGGAGTTGTATTACGTTTTATACCTGAGATGGAAATGAAGCTATGCGTGCGGGTGTGAAAGGGAAGATTTTCCTCTCTAGCGTCGCCACCTGCAGGTCGTTTTTGATCATATCAGTCAAATCATTTTTTTAGTGTTTACATACCGTAATATTAGGAACTATCTCCGGTTCAAGCTGCACCATGTTTTCATGAAATACATTTGAGAGGTTGAACATTTTTCTAGATGTGGGTTGCGGCCCCGTCATTCAGGGGCGATGGTGGGTCCTGAACCCAGACCAGCTGAGAACCACTGTATCTAGAGGACAGGGAAATGCTATGGAAGGTGTTTGTTTACATCATGAAAGTGGATTTCGCACGATTTCGGGCTGATGTGTTGATTCGGTTGCATCAATCGACCGGATCGGCGCCGCGCATCAAAGGGAGAACAGACGGATTTACACCCGTGGACGAGATTTAGGTGTGAGTCAGAGAGTATGATGAAAGAAAATGTGAGATCTTTGAAAAAAAAAAAAGAAGAATATCTCTACTGTTTCCTGTCCTCTGCTCCTTTTCTTCCTCCTCCTCCTCCTCCTCCTCCTCCTCCGTCGGTATCAAGGCCCCGCGCTCCCTTGCACATCTGTCGGCATGTATCCGCCGCTCAATCGCTCTCGCTGGGCCACGGCGGGCTCCCTAACAGCTCAGTATGGCTCTTCCATTAATCAAAGACACTTCCAGTGTCCCATTACAGAAACACTGCTACTCGGCCTGTCTGAAGCTGACAGCTCGCCAATTCATCTTCGAGGAGGAGGGAAAAAAAGCCATTGTGGCACGCCAGTCGCTTTTACCTGTTCAAACGGAGGGCTGTTAAGAGTGCGGGAAGACCCCTCTGAAATTGTTTTCTCTAGGTCAGGCAAACAACAAAAAAGGTAAATTGCTTGTCTGGGGTAACGCGCGGGGAAGGAGTGTGGCGGCGGCGGCGGCGGCGGCGGCGGGTTCTAAAGGAGGGAAATGGGGTTGTGAGGAAGAGGGAGAGGGTCAGTGGCGAGAGTAAGAGGATGGAGATGTGTTTGTTAAGAGGCTGATTTCAATGATGCTGCTGCCGGGGATGAAATGCTCCGCTGCCGTTTACCCAAACCGCCCAAACACTGGCCCCGACACAGACGAGGGCCCCTCTGTAGGGGCCAGCTGCCACTAAGTACACCTCCTTACACCTCCCCTGCTGCCTGGCCATGGCAGCTTGGGGGGGGGGGGGGGGGGGGGGGGGCTGGGGGGGGGGGGGGGGGGGGGGGGGGGGGGGGGTGGGGTTGTGGCTTTTTGTGGCAATAGTAGCAAACATACCCAGAAAGATAAACCATTCCTTAATACTTATTCACCGAGAGGAGATAATGAGATGTAAATATACACATGAAGCTACTTTGTCATTAATCATCACGCTACATTGGCAGTGGCGCTAAAGTAGAACCAAACACGAGGCCACACCAAACACCAAGTAACGTTAGCCGTGAGGCTAAATTTAGCAAGTGGACGTAAAGCGAAATGAGCAAATGGACACATTAGCACTAAATGTGACGCTAAATTAGTGTTAGCCATAAAGCTAAATTGGCACCAAACATAAAACAACATTAGCAGTAGCCGTGAAGCTAAGATGAGCAAGTGGACACGAAGCTAAATTAGCAACAGATTACATTAGCAGTTGTCATGAAACTATATTGGCACTAATCACGATGCTACATCAGCACTAATCACGTTGATACGTGGGCACTAATCATGTTTCCACATTGGAAATGAACATAAAGCTACATTAGCACCAAGCGGGAAGCTACTTTAGCACCAAATGCACTGCTACATTAGCGTTCAAGCCCTGATTTCAGGATGTACTTTCTTAGCGAACCTGGGAACTTCAACACAGCAGCTGGGTTTGTTTGTAAAGTGGCACTGACTTGATTTCAACTAAAACAATACAAAATAGGAAAAGGTCCAATAGTATACGAGTGATTCAATTCAACGTTTGTACAGGATTTATAGCGTAATTACCCAATCAAGTGTTCATGTACTCAAGTCAAACAACACATTTATAATTACACGTCATCACCACTTGCATGTTTTTGACAAATTCAATAAAGCGGCTCCGCCGTCATGTGTTAGACGTTAAACACGTTGATCCAAAGCACATGGAGCAAGTGCATTGAGGCCGAGTCCCAATCCAGAGCCGTTCCTTCAACCGCAGAGAAAAACATGACGCTGCAGCTGCTGTTTTCGGGGCCATTTTCTCCAATAAACTCATCCCGCTCAGATCTCCGCCTCCTATTTAAAGGCCTGGTGGTGGTGGTGGTGGGGGTGGTGGTGGTGGGGGTGGTGATGCACCTCCACATGTCAACAATCGGGGGCATATCTGGGATCGCATGTTGTTTTTGTGGGTCTCAACACTTGAAAGTGGCAGGTTGGGGTTTGAGGTGAAAGTTTGACTCTTGATCGTTGATCCTCTCAAACCCAGATCCCGGGTTTGATTGAAAGTAGTTGTCGGGCGCCCGGACTGTGAGGAGTCGCGCGTGTGCAGTTGTAGAGGCGAGGGGGAAAAGTGCAGCTGCCGCTCGGGGTGTGTGGCTCCGAATTGGCAGCTGCTAACTCCGACATTTTTAGCTTCTTGGAAGTCGTTGAGAGAGAGAGAGAGAGAGAGAGAGAGAGAGAGAGAGAGAGAGAGAGTAGCGAGTGGCGCGGTTCCAAACCCGAGGTACAATCCGGCGAAAAAGCGAAGAAGAAGAAGAAGAAGTAGTGAAGCAGCGCTTTGGCCATTTCGGTGCGAATACATTGTTCTCATTAAGATCAGATCTCTCTCTCTCTCCCTCTCTCTCTCTCT